>QTSX02005914.1:0-126629 GCA_014839935.2 Entomophthora muscae | reverse complement strand
CAGGCGGCAGCTGTGAAAACAAAGCCCCCTCCTGATGCACCAGAGTAACCCCTTAAGGGTGTGTGTGTCAAGGGTCTGGATGTACAAGTATTCTGGCTATCACCAACCTACTTAACATCCAGCCATTGCCCAATTTGGTCCCCTTCCAATATACTGTTTGACATACCAAGAATAGTAACCAAGCATTATCACCTGACTGTCCAAGTATCCAGTGGCTCAAACCCATCTTGCACATGACTAACCCCTAGGTTTGATCCAACTAAATCCCCACCACAGTCAAGTCTATATAAGTCTAAAGTATTATCCAATAAAATATACTTCTCTTCTTTCTTAATTCCATATTTGTGCTTCCCCAAAAGGCACTCCTTATCACTAGTTTGAAAAAAATTCTTGTCCCAGTGATCTTGTTGGTGAGGGTTTCTGCAGCTGAGAAAGGATTGTGGTTCTTGATGGTAATTGAGTTAAGTTTGGTGTAGTCAATAATGGACAAAGAGTACCATCAGTCCTTTTAACAAAGAATATGAGAGAAGAGCATGAAGAGTTAGATCTCTGGATAAACCTCTTGCAAAGGTTATTGTCAAGGTATTCCTTAAGTGCAATTTCCTGGGCTCAATTGATTGGATACAGTTTTCCCCACATTGGCATGCTACCGGGCATGAGGTCAATTATTAAGTCCAAGGCTCAATGAGAGGGGAGCTCATTGCAGCTTGCTTCACTAAACATCCCATTTTATTTCATTAGTTGGGCTGGAAGAGAGCCTTTGGTGTGCAAAAATGTCATGATTGCGCAGAGGTAAGAGTCAGGAAGAGAAGTGTTAAGGTTGATGGGGACCAGGAAGAATTTACCATGGTTGGTGAAGTCTATATGGTGGGTATCCCAGTTGATGTTCATCTGGGCTTACTCACACCAAGAATAGTGTTGCAACCAAGTTTCCAGACTTGCCTGCTAACATATCTTACAATACATAGGGGGCGCTTGATGAGCTGCCCCTTGATGTATCTAACATTATGGATTAATCTGATGGCAATATTGAATGGCGGGTACTTCATCCTAATTAGGAGTGCTACCAATTCAACTTGCTGATTCCTGCACAAGTTATTCCTCAGCTTTGAACCTTACATGGAACACACCACTATGCCACCCCCTTGTGGCCTTGTGGCTTTCCCCATATAGTATATTAATCACAATATTCTACAATAAATGATACCTTATTCTTATTATTCTGTCCTTTCTATTGGACTGTTGTCTTCCCCAATTCCAAATACTGAATCCTCATTGATTCATCTGCAACAACAGCCCAAGATAACCAGGAAAGCAAGACCTGAAATAGCCAAGAGCTTCATGTGGAATTCAGTATTAGCAATACTTGTCTGGAGGGGTAGCACCAGTTTCTGGACTGTTATCTGGGTCTTGTTGACCAATAACACAGAAGACAGGGTAACACCTGATATTCCCAGAGAGCTTAGAAGGGAGTGGTTAATGAAGTTTCCCATGACTCCAGTGTCTAGGAGTGCCAGTATTGAAAGCTCCCCCTGGCTTGAAGTGATTATCACGGGAAAGGTAGTGTAAGACTTAATGGTGGATTTATTGGGATCAGAAGCAGCAAGGGCGGCAGAAGAATGTTGCTGGACACAGTTCAAAGTAAAGCAGTCTTTTTTCTTGATGTCCCTTCTTCCTGCAGTAAAGACAGCATTCTTTGTCAATGCAAAGTTTGTGCTTAGCCTCAGACAGCTGATATCCTCTTCCCTCCATAGGAAACAACCCTGCTGGGAGGGTATTAGTCCTAAGGATCTTTTTGGAGATGATGGGTTTGGAAGGGTCGGGTTTACAAGCTGGGGATTGTTTCACTTGAGGGGCCCAACAAAGGATTTCTTGAGTAAGCTCATTATAAGTATTGGGCAAGATGTGGTGAGCCAAAAAGGCCTTCATGTCTGTAGAAAGATGTTTCTGAAGCATAAAATAGCATTCTTTATTGTCCATGCCAATAAATTTCTTGAGATGAGTGAATTCCTTGAGGAATTCACTTGTGGCCATCTTGCCCTGATAAAGGCTGGAGATCTGGTCCCAGAGTTCCTCCTTAGACAAGGCCAGCAAGATTACCAAGATGAGAGAATTGCAGAAGGCAGGGTAATTGTGGAGAAGCTTTTCTTCTTTCAGAGTAGACTTGGCATATCATTGTCTGGCTTTAACTTGTAGCTGCTTGGCTAAATGGCGTATCTTTTGTGTGTCAGTATGGTATTAGTCTGGGGAAGTGTCAAAGAGGGATTGTGAAAAGGCCAAAAGCATTAGAATTCAGTTAGATTCCACATCCACTGACTGAATGGAGAAAATGCTGTTCAAGACCACCATCCAAGCCTGGTTTTGCAGGGCTTTATACCCAGCTGTTTGGAATTGGATTGGTAGTAGGATCTGGTGATAAGGATGGTGGTAATACAGAATAAGATGAGGGAGAAGACCAAGGCTAAGGTTTTGACTAACCCTAGCTGGAATTCCATTTCCACATATTTGGTTTTTTTGAGGTCCAAAAAAGGGCATCAAAAATAGGTTCAGTTAAACTTTCAGGAATCCATACACTTGGAAATATACCACAAAGCAGGTGTATGGCCGCGGAAGGATTCAAACCTGTAACTAGGAAACCAATAGGGATGGAGACCATTCCCATATGAAATAGCTCTCCAAGCAAAATATATTGACCAAGGAGTGGATTGAATCTTCCAAGAAGAAATTAGGCTCCTAGGTAACTAAGTAGGAAGGCCAAAGCCAAGGGATGGAATAAGGATGGTGAAGCAGGCTGAGTGTTGCCCATAACACATGGTTTCTCCATAACAGGAGGGTTTTAGGACAAGGGTGTGATGGTATACCATACACCTGGTATCACTTGGCGCCACAACTTATTGAGATAGTGAGGAGGGGACAACCCATAATTGACTCTGGTTTCAAGCAATACACTCACTGTAAAGGCCTGCACAAGGAGCAACCAAACCAACCATTTATACCCAAAGGGCTTCCATTGGGAGGACTTGGGTAATATCATGGCTTTGGATTTCAAATAAGAAAACAAGCAAGATAAAATCAACTAGGTTTGAAAAAATTGACTTTATTAACTGAACAACTATCATCTTGGAAGATGGAGCCTTATATAGGCTTTTCAAGACTCTTAAATTGAAGTTTTTAAAGGAAAATGTGGAAAATGTTGAAGAAATTTGAAGTAATTGGGAGAAAACCTTGGCAGGAAAAGTCATCTAAAAACAACATAAAAGTCATTTTTAAACTGAAAATACCTCCACTGATGGCTTTCCAAACAGCTAGGTGTTATTTACCCCATCTATCTGAGGACATCAATTTGAGGAGGAGGGCTCCTGGTGGCTGTAACAACCACCAGAAGAAGATAACATGTGATTATGCTCAGTCAAACCAAGTACAGCACTTGGCAGTTTGCTAGATAGCTTCAAATTCAAAGCAAAAACAGGGTTGAGTTCTGAAGCCCCAGGTTTAAGCTCTGATTGGCTGTAGGGCTTGATCTTAGTTAAGTTGAAAGGTAATTTTGAATTTAAAAAACTAACTTCAAATAGGTGTTGTGACAACATGAGAGAAGACCCAGGTTCAATCCCTGTTGTGTGATCAAAACTGGTCTCTGGAATTGAATGATTCAAATCATAAGATAATATAAAACTGATACTACCTACTAATAACTCATTTTTAGAGCCCAAATTATTTTTTAATGTAGGAAAGGAGTCCTCAGTAATTATAAGACCTGAAATGCCATTGTTATTAGGAATGAGTGTCAAGGAGTTTCAGAAATTCAAGTTTAACTGGTATGAAGGCAAGAAATTATATTTGTCTCTGAACAACTTAGGTTCAGTTATGTGCCAAAACTTTGTCTATTATATCTGACTGCTGATTTTACATAAGTCAGTGAGTCTTGTTTCAGATTTTTTCAGGTGTATTTATTGTATTCAGGCTTTAGCAGGTACTTCATAAAGTGGAAAAAACCAAATAAGGCACCTGACAGATGGTAAACTGCGAGCAGAGGGGCAGGAAGGGCAGGAAATATTGTGCTGAACTGATAAATTGCAAAAAAACAATAATTGGAAAAACTAATATCTCATAAGCTTTTATTTAAAAATGGCAATAAAGTCTTAGCATGAGGTCTATGAGTCTTTATAGATTCCTGCCGCCAAACTTTACATTTTTCATGTGAGATTCACCATAAGATCAGGGAATATGAGGTCAGATGGCCAGGACTCCTAAGTTCAGGAGTTGCAGAATGACACTGCTTCCAAGTGTTTGCTTATTAGTCAAAATCTCTGAAAAAATTGCTTGATTCTCTTGTTCTTGAGCCATGATTATGAGAGCGGGCTTCAGGCCTGCATTTTTTTCCGGTGATGAATCTTGATTAGCCACTGCTGTAAACTTAAAGCTCATAAAACTAATAGAAGGGATTTTTTTGCCTCTATTAGGCAATTTTTCTGATCTTTCATTTGGTATTGAAGTTTTTAAGGTTTGTCTGGTATTATTATCTAGGAAATTATGCTTGGCCTCAGCTCAAGAATGTCATGGTAAATTCCATAATGCCAGAAATTATTTGGCCAAGTAAGAAGGCTCAAAAAGCTGGAAAATCTTTAACAAAATTAGCTGATTTGACGGACTTAAATCAAACAGTTGATTGAAAATGGGTTACAGCTGCTTCAGTTTGCTGGTTGGATCTAATTTCCTCTGTTAAGCTGACGTTGATAAATTGACGTAATATGAGAGTCACCCAATATGAGCTTATTTATCAGCACGGTCATCAGAAATTGGTTACTCAAGGGTTCTTTGCAAATTGGACCAGATAATTACTTGACAATGTGGAATAAATAGGAGCCAATGATCCAGGCAGTATTGCTTAGTCAACTTTTGATATATATTGAATAATTTCCACTTTTTTAACTCTTAAGATTTGAGTTCTCTCACAATTTTTACTCTATAAAATCAAATATACATTGGTCTAACTTTATTTTAAAATGTATCCTGTAGTTGGCCTGCTGCACCACATTCCCTACAATTTAATTCTTAGCCAAATCATTACAGGAAGATGGGGCCCCTCTGTCAGCACTTTGTTGCTGCATCAGCCCAATGTTAATCTAATGCCTGCTAATCTTGGAGTTGTTTCCCCTGCATCTGAAGCTGAGACACTGGTTCCATCTAAATGTCCAGAATTCTATACTGAAGACACTTTGATTCTATTGCAGGCTATTAATCTTGGGCTACTTTAGTTGGGATTAATTGTTTTACTTAATCCTAGTATCTCATTTGAAAATTTTACAAAACAGTATCTGAAGCTTTGTTGGTGGTTAATCATCAACTCTATGTGGATTTGGGCAATAATTCCCCACCATATGAAGACGGCTTCTTACTATCCGGCAATTTCCGTCACAAAGAATGTTTGATCCCAGGAAAACACAAGCAGCCAGCCCTTTGGTCCTTGATGCTAGCGGCTCACAAGGAATCAGGGCCAGGGTTCAAATTCTGATCTTGGACCTGGGTTTCAAGGGGGGATAAAATTGTCAATTCTGACACTATTTTCTTCTTTCTCCCAAAACCCCTTTCTTTGGGTTCTTCTTGTCTAAGTATTGTTGAATGACTTGCTTGGCATTGGCAAGGTTGCTGAGGGGTTATCAGATGCTTTTTCTATTAGCTAGCCTCCCTAATTGATGTAGTAATAGAGTTTTGGGTAGTGAGTTTTGTCATCATGTATTTACTTAACCTTATATTTCTTGAAGCAGCCTGTTTGGATGAGAGGAGGGACTGTCTTGAAATGTTGGTGAAAGAGAGATGTTTCATTCTTTTTGAACAACAAGGAGCAATGGAACACATTATGGATCTTTCAGATGGGGGTATATCTAGTTTAAAGGACATCTTCCTAACTAACTAGGTGATTTTATGGAGGCCACTTCTTTTGTGAGCCAATTTCTTACAAGGTATATGAAGGCACACATTCTGGGAGTCCAGATGGACTTTGTCACTAACTTGTAGATGTTAGCCAGGGTTTTGTTTTTGATAAAAAAGGTTTTTATGTCTGTACTGCACAATTCAGGTTGATTAGACATATAGTTTATGTGTTATGGATCTATTTAATCTAGGTATGTCTCATAGGGTCAATTTTTTTCTTACCAATCTTAGGATCCCAGGTGAGGCCAAATCTGTAGTTGGCTTTGAATGAGGGCATTCTATTGGGGGTGTAGCCTTGTTGTTGTAGGCAAACTGGGTCATGAGAAGCATTTTGACTCAGTTTTCTTAGTTAGCATTAGGGTAACATTGAAGATATTGCTCAATAATTAGGTTAACTCTCTTGATTTAGCCGTTGGTCTGTAAGTGGTAGGAGGTGGATACACAACACTTAATTCCAAAGTCTTTTATCACCTGGGTTTAATAGTTAGAAGTGAATTGTGGTTTTTTATCTTTGATAATTTTTTGGGTATTATTTGCTGGGTGAAGATTTAATTATGAAAGTGCTGTGCTGTTTCTGCAGCTGTACAATGAGTGATGGTTGGTAAAAAATAAGTCATTTTTTGTGAATTGGTCTATCATGACTATTATTACATCAAAGGAGAGAGATGGAGCAGTTCCACAATGTAGTCCATGAAAACAGATCTCAAGGGTCCATTAGGTATATTCAGAGGTCTTAGCAGTCCTTTGAGTTTGTTTCTGCAAGGTTTGGTACGTTAGCAGGTCTCACATTATTTTAGATATGCACTTACTTCTTGGGCAATTGTTGGTCATGCAAAGTTTTTTGATGCTCCAGAGGGTCTTTAGTCTCTCTGGGTGCCCAGCTATCTCTGAATTGTGGTAGCCTCTCAAAATTTTGGTTCTGATGTCTTCTTGAGGTACATAAAATCTGTTGTTAGGCATCAGTGTTGTACCCTTAAACAAGTAGCATTTCCTGTAGTGAGCACTATTCAGGAATTTTGAGAGGTCAAAGATCATGAACTTGGTAAATTTGTTCAGGCTTTGAGCTCTCAGAAACTCTGGTTTGCTGTCTTTAATCTTCAGGTAGTTCAGATAAATTCCCAGGCTAACTGGGTTCAGAAGGATTTGTGTGTTGTGATCTTGGGTTTCAGTGTGGGTTGGTACCAGGTCAGCTTTTTTACTTAGCACGTTGGGAACTACATAAACCTTTACGGGTTTATAATAAATAGTGAGACTTAATCAGCTAGTTCTAGGGCCCATATGGCCTGTATTTGGTTCAGCTTTTTTGGGATTAAAAAATAGACCAGGTTTTTATGGTCTGTCAAGGCTTTTATTGGGAATTTGGCTCTGCACAGGTATTTTCTCCAATGTTTTAGTATTTTCATAATAGCCAACTTTTTTGTTGTAAATTGGGTAATTTTCTTTGGCTGGCAGAATTTTATTGGGGTAATATGTACAGGATGTATCATATCATCCCCTCCTTTATGAAAAATGACCCCTCCCACCACAAAATTAGAGGTGATGATATCTATGATGAACAGTTTGGTGGAGTCAGGCATAGTCAGGACAGGTGCAGAGATGAATGTAAGTTTCATGGCCTTAAATGCAGATGTAAACTTGTCAGTCCAGGTGAAGATGACCTTGTTGGAGCATATTCTGGTCAATGGCAACGGGATAAGAGAATTTTTTGAATGAAATTCCTGCAGTAGTTTGCTAGCCTTAGGAAGCTCCTAACATTTTTTGGTATGTGAGCATGAACCAGCTGGTTACTGCATCCACTTTATCTTGTGCCATTGCAAAGCCATCTGTATTGACTACATAGCCCAGGAAATTCACTTCAGGTTAAAAAATTCACACTTTTTGAGCTTGGCATGAAGGATGGCTTGGAACAGTTTTCAAGAATCAGTTTCAGGTAGTGTAGGTGTTTTTCATGAGTCTTGCTATATATCAGGATCTTTTCAAAGTATTCAACAAAAAATTGGTTAAGGTACATACCCAGTACAGTGTTGATCATCTGTTAAAGGTGCTTGTTGTGTTGCATAGTTCAAAAAAGATCACTAGGTATTTATAAAGACCATATCTGGTCTTGAAGACTGTTTTGTAGCCATCTCCTTCCTTGATAAGTATCTGGTTGAAAAAGTTGCAGAGGTCAATTTTTGAATAGACTTGGGCACCAGTAAGCACTTCACATAGATTATTGATGTTTGAAATAGAGTACAGTAAATTCAGAACCTGAACGTGAAAATGCGGGATTGTCAAATCCTTGGTCCAAATTTTGAATCACTTTTGCGGGACAGCCTTTTTTAATTAAATTGATTTTTTTGGATATTTATTTGAATATTTGAAAATGCGGGAACTCATAGACACTTTGTAAAGTTCAAGTCAAACTGCATATTTCTAATGGACAAAATGAATTAACTGGAATCAGTCTTGAAGCGTTCAAATCCATCAACCATTTTCATTAAGTTTACTATGTTTTTTGAAATTGCGGGATTGTCAAATCCAAGAACCAAATTTCAAATCACTTTTGAATGCCACTATTAAACTCAGATATTAATTGCGGGAACTGGAATCCAAATTTAATGTACACTAAGCACACTAGGAAACACCAACCCAAATAAAGAAGCTCCACCACAACTAAAATCAAACTAAAAATTCAATCTCAATAACCATAATTAGACATAAAAATTATTAAACTTTAAAATCATCCAAAACTAGAAAGGATACAATATTATACACTTCAAATCACGGATATAGAAACACTGCTACTATTCAAGGTTAAATCAAGAGAAAATAACTACTCACAACTAAACCAACAAATCCAAATAAATAAATATTTAATCTAATATATATTTTTTATTTTATTTTTATGGACCATCAATCACAATCTCAGCCAGCTCCTGCACTAGCCTGCGGGGCAGCCTGTCCACAAGGGCGTCCCAGAGGGTCCAAGAACAGACCCAGAATCCAACTCAAGGGGAGTCATGCCAACACACAGGCCTCCCAAGGCGTCAGCGCCAGTCAACCACCTCCCACATCTCAAGCCCAATCAACCAGCCTGAATCCAAGACAGAAGCTGCTCTCAAGGTCTGCCACCAAAATCTCCTATACCAGGGTCACTGGGAACACTGAGGTTACTTACACCCCCACTGTGTACCCAGTTGTTGCCTGTCCCCGCACTCTTGATCCAAGAGTTGCCACTTCCTGCCCCTGCGTTTTTGACACCTCTTATCAGCCATTGGTCACAACTGAGGAACCATCTGCACCTACTGTGTGTTCAATCATTGACAGCGCCACTGCGGACAAGTGTAGTCCCACCTTCTACATGGGGGTCCTCATTCCCTGTGTTGAGCCTGCTAGCCAGGATGCCACGGTACCTGCCAAGGGGCAGTCTCAGTTGACAGATAGTGAGTGTGAAGCTCTCCTTGATTCTTGAACAGAGGAATGGCGGTTTGGGATATTGCGTCCCAATTTGGTGTCACAGCCAGATAAATTGCCAACATCAACAACAAGTATGGCAATACTGGGCAAATTGCCAAATCCACCAAGGCAAAAAGACAGCCAAAACTCTTGCAGCCTGTGAATATTGACGCAATAAAACAGTGGGTAGCCAAGGATTGCCACCTAGACACACTTGTTGTCCAATCAATTCTGGCCACAGAGTTTGGGCTTTATGTTTCTAAAACCGTTGTCTACAAAACAACGGTTGATTTTGTCACGGTAAGTTCCACAATGCCGGGTATTGTCTGTCCAAGTAAGAAGGCACAGAAGGCCAGAAAACCTGTATTGAAATTGACCAAGTTAACGGATTTAAACCAAACGGTTGATTGAAAATGGGTCACAGCTGCTCCAGTATGCCAACTCCCCCTTGTAAACTGACGTTGATAAATTGACGTAATATGAGGGTCACCCAATATAAGCTCATTAATCAGCATGGTTGTCAGAAACTGGTCACACAAGGGTTCTTTGCAACCTGGACTAGATACTTACTTGAAGATGCCAAAGAAATAGGAGATCAAGACTCAGGTGGTATTGCTTAGTCAATTTTTCTGATATATATTGAATAATTTTCCCTGTTTCAACTCTAAGAGTTGAGTCCTCCTAAATTTACTCAATAAAAATCAATTATCCCAAGTTCTAATTTTAAATTTTAAAATGCATCCTGTGCTTGGGTTGTTGCGGTATATCCCGTACAATTTGATTCTGAACAGAACCATTTCAGGAAGATGGGGCCCTGCAGTTGGAACTTTGTTATTGGTGCCGCCCAAGGTTAATTTCATGCCCACCAATTTTGTAGCTCCTCCCTCCATTCCTGAAGATGAAAATTGGGTCACTTCTCAATGCCCAGAATTCTACGCTGAAGATGCATTGATGCTTTCCCAGGTCATTTATCTTGGTTTACTCTGGTTAGGATTGATTGTCCTACTTAATCCTGGAGTTACAATTGGAAAATCCACATAAAAATATCTGAAGCCGCGTTGGTGGTTAATCATCAATTCTATGTGGATTTGGTTGGTAATTTCCCATCATTTAGAAACGGCATCATATTATCCAGTTTTTTCCGTCACAGATTTGGGCTTCTCATGGAAAGTACTAGGGATTTCTCTGTATAATAGGAACAGCAAGAAGACCATCAAAGATCAACACATTTATGCCAAAAGCTATCTGGCTCTAAAGCAGAATGGTAACATACAGTTCTTCTATATAGCTGAATAATTGTTTTTCTCCTCACTCAGGTCTAGGCATGGGTGGGTCAAGAAGGGGTCTAAGGATAATGTAGCACATTGTGCAGCTGTCTGTTCCCAGACTTATTCCATAGTAGCGCTTCTTGGTCCTTGCGGGTTGGACCAATATCAAATGATCAAGGGTTCCCATAATAGTGGGACATTTCTCAATTTTCTCCAAACTTTCAAGGAGTACCTTTGGGTTAATTACGGCAGTACAATCAACTTTGTTGTGCTTTATAACATCAGACTCCACAAAGTGGATCTGGTTGTGTCTGAGTTCCCCCCATTGACAAAAACAGCCACACCTCCAGCCACCGGTGTCATGGCCAGAGGCTGTCATATACCAAGGAATTGAAGGAGAGCTTAATCCATCTGGATAACAGGTAACAAGGGCCCAGTAGAGGAATGGAGCTGAACAGGTTAGGTAAAGCAACCCGGCAGCTAAGAGGCGTAAGCACCAAGGTTGGGAATGACAACTTCAGCCAGACTGAGGATGGTCAGGATGACCATCCCAGCTCTACTGTGGTTGTAGGGCTGAGGAATAGGAGGAGCAGGGGAGTTGTAGGGTATGCCAGCCATTCCAGGATCTGGACCTGGCTGGTAGTCCATGGGTGTAGGTCTAGGGTGGTACTCTAGTCTTCTGGTTTGACTTCTGCTCAAGTGGTGTATAAATTGAAATCCTAATAAAGCAAACAAAATTGAAAGATTCATTCACTTTATTTGACGTTGTCTGCACTTGATTTAAGAGTGGGGAAGTAATTTTTATACCACTTTTCTGGTCTACCTCAAAAAATGCTACTTCCTACTTTTGGTGAGCTTTTGGTGTCCCAACTCTTGAGCACTGGCTTCTTAGAAGTAGTGAAATGTGGCTTGGGAAGTATAGATTAGAATTTGGGTAACTTGGTCTGGGCAGGGGATTTCCGTTGGTGGCTGGTGAATAATTTGCTGACATCTTCAGTCTGGGATCTTATTTGGTTGGGTGATGAGGCAATTTCTTCCTCAGGTTTGTCTTTGGCTGCAGGACTTTCTGAATCTTGCAGCTCAATTGAGGTGCTGCTCGCAACCAATTTATTGGCTGTGTTAACAGTAACCCCAGTAGTTGCAAGATTATCAACTAATACTTCAGTGCAGCTGGGGTGATTGGGGGTGTCAGAAACAGTGGTATTTTTAGCTGCAGGAGATGCAGCAGAAATCTGGATTTTATCAGATCTGCTGCAGAACCCAGCAGATCTGATCTAGAGCGGCATTGGGTGCTCCCAGCCCAATTGTGGTATTAGGGCTGGGTCCCCCAATGTGCTGGGAGCTGCAAGCTCCCCCTGGCTAGTATCAAAACTGGCCCCAGGATGGGACCCGGCTTCAGGCTGATTCAAACTGCCCAAATAGGCCAGGGTAGTTCATAACAGCCCTTGCCCACCCTGGTGGGTGGTTGGGGGTTCAAATCCCCAGCGGGCTTTCACAGCCGCCCTCCCTTTTGCTTGGTGGCCAGGTGTGGGGGTTCAAACCCCGTTCCTGTTTTACCTGGGCTGGCCCTTACAACTGGCTTACCAATTGTCCAATGAGACTTCTCTTCCTCCTGCCATATTCCCCATTCCTGAATCCAATTGAGGAGGTCTTTGGGTAGATCAAAAATAAGGTGAAGAAAGGCCTCTCTCAGGACATCAAGGATCTATTCAATATTCTTGAGATTAGCCAATTTGCAATGCCACCCAATGTGGTGGAGGTTTTCTATAGTCTTGGAATCCTTCTTCACCAAAGCCCTTGCCTCTAAGACAATCAGATAAACAGGTGCTCTGGGATTTATCTGTTTTTATTTTATTTATTTTTTTTAATAGGACTTAAAAATATTATTTATATATAATGAATTGATGTTAAATTGTATTATAGACATATAAGAATTTGTGCAAAAGTTAAATAAAATTAGTTATACTAGATATGAGGACACATATTTTTATTTAATGCACTGAATATTGTATTGATTGTTGAGCTAACAAATAAATAGATTTAAAAAGATAGAAATAGAATAATTTTATTTCAATAATTGTGAACCCTTTTTGGGACCTTAGCTTTTTAAGCCACAAAGCAGACCTTACAAGTCATCATCTGATCCTTATTATTTCAGTGCCACTATAGTCACATGACACAAAAACTAATGAGGTTCATGTATCTCTTACTAATTTATACTTTTGATGCGGGTCAAGCATATCAAATATATTTATCAAATCATATTACAAGGGAAAGATAATTCAAGTTTAAAACAATCACTTGTTTAGAACATAAGTGGAGCAGGTTGCTTGTTGCAGATAAATTCAGTTCTCAATGTTTAACTATGTAATAAATGAACCCGTACTTGATAAGCTAGTAAATAAAAACATTTTTAATTTTTATTATTATTTGACATGTTTGCAACTATAACTAATGTCTTATAATATATTTAGATATATTACTATTATAATTTACCTATTAAAATTTTAATATTTTTAATAAAAAAATTAAAAAAATAAAAAGATTAAAAAAGTTAAATTGCAAGGGAAGATGATTTATTAGGGGGATGCAAATTGCAAAAGGGGATGTGATTATTCCAGGGTATTATACAGAAAATTATTATTTCTACTAATGCGTCCAATTGGGACCACATACTCTTTTTGCACGTGGTGGACAACTCTGGCGCCAATTGCTAGAGGGGTGGCGCTAAGCACCCTGGTGGTGGCTGAGCGTCTTATAAAAGGGCAAGTTCCTTAGGTTGAAGTTCCTAAGGTTGAAAGTGCAAAAATCAAAAATGTGATCCCCAAAAAGTGCAAAAATTGAAACACTATGTAGGGTGCAAAAATTGAAAATATCAAAGATCAAAGTGCAAAAATTGATTTTCCAGAGGTTAACTTTGAAGCAGAAAAAATACAGTTTATAATATAAAACTATATAGTTAAAATCTTTTCTACACTAAAAAGACCCCAAGAAATTCATTTCTGCAATAAAAATTATATGCTAGAGAATAAAAAATTCTTAAAATAGCTTTTTTAAAAAGAAAGTTTATTTTAGTTTTAAAAGCAAAATTAGACTAGAATTTATTTGTAACTGTATTCAATTGAATATAAGATATGAAGCTACACAAAAAACTGCTTTATAAACTATAAGTTCAATAAAAAAGGTTAATTTAATTTTCAGCTTATGTAAAGCTATAATGATACTTCAGTATAAGCAAAATAAAGAATTTTTCCTGCAAGATACAAGCATATGATTTTAGGTATTTTGGTTTATTAGTGATCTTATTTAAATGATAAAAATTATAGAAGTCTATCATTAAAATAATATAAAGTACATTACTTTCTTATTAAAGCTATACTATACAATTTTATACTTAATAAAAGATATAGTCTTATATCTTATTTATAAGTCACAATATTCAAAGATATCAAGAATCTGCCACTTACATATCATAAAATGAAGACTTGAATCTTTTTGTGTTAAAAAGACAGTACTTTCACTAAAAGATGATATAGATAGTTCAAAGTTGTATATCAAAGAGAAATAATTTATGCACCTTATTTTACTCTAATACATATAGTAAAAGATATAGTAGAAGATAATTGAGGGTAAGAAAAGGAGAAGAGAGGAGAAGAAGAGAAGAGAAGAGAAAAGGAGAAGAGAAGAGAAGAAAAAAGAAAGTTTTTCTTTTTGGTTTTAGATTTTATATAATCCACCCTCTTGACAACGCAGAAATTTTTTAAAAGTTTTTTGGCCCCCGGCACAGCCAAGGGGTCAAACAAACTTCTTTTTTGAGGAGGAATGAGAGGTGGGAAAGGAGAAAATTCAAAAGAGAAACCTTAAAAAACCCAAAAGCTTATTGCACTTTGGTTTAGGCACTTCAATTTCTGCACTTTTTTTGTGCACTTTGATTTGGGCACTTCAATTTTGTCCCGTGAAATAACATAGGGAAACATAGTACAATATTATATTAATTTAATATTTTTTGAAATCGCCTCCAAAACACACCAATTTATTAATATTGCAATAAATTAAAAACCTACCAAAAAAACTTCATTTCCTTTTTATATATTTAAATATAAGGTCTTAAAGAATCTACATGAGGAATTTCATAAGATTTTATCTATTATTTAAAATTTTAAAAGCTTGTAAAAAGTGTGACTAAATCTAAAAAGTCAATTTTTGATTTCCTCACTTTTAATTTGAGGAACTTAATAAAACATAATGAATAAAATATTAATTTTTTGAAAAAAATTTAATATTAAGTGGTCCTAGTTTTTTGGTACCTTTTTGGATCTTGATTTGACTACTTTTTGATTTCTGCACCCATTAAGAAACTATATGTAAGTTTTTAAAGAAATTTTTATGAGACAAAATTTTATTTTTTAAAAAGAAAGAGCTTATAATACTATTTTATATTGATATTTGAACAAAATAAATTCAAAAATTTGCCTAAAGTATAAAAACTTTTTTTAGCTCTCAATTTATTTTTTTACATATAGAAAAAAATTTAATTTTAATTTTTTTTTAATTTTTATGTATCAAATATTAAATTGAGGATTTTTTTGCACTTCAATTTTTGCACTTTCAATTTTGTCCCCTCTATTTAAAGGGGTAAACAAATTCTATTTTAAAATCCAAATTAAATTAAGGTGTGTTTTAAATTGCATTGATTTGGGCACTTCAAACTTGGTTTTTTTTATTTTAGCTACTAGTAAAAACATTTTAAAATAGTCAAATTTAAGAAAAATATTAAATTTTTTGGGAAAAAGTTTTATTGAAAAAAAGTGCAGAAATCAAAAAATCCATCAATTTAGAGATTTTTATCTCCACACTTTGACTTAAGGCACTTGCCCTTATAAAAGGCAGTTGCAAAAGTGAATTGCTGAGGAGTTGGTTCTTGGGAGGTATTGTGTATCTGTACAACAAAGCTAATGTAAAACAGTTGTATAGGACATGCTCTATGGTTTGGTAGCCCTGCGGTGTCTTCATTTTATCCAGTGCCAGCTGGCAGACGTCCATTTGAAGGGGGACGTCCTCCAGCTTCTTCAAGTTGGCCTTCATAATGCAGTGTAGTACTACCCCAAGGTAAACAGCAAGATACAGTTGCTGTGAGGTATATATTTTCGCAAATAAGCAGAATTTCTTGTAGATAATAACTAATCAATTTGTATAGGATGTATTTGAAAAATTGATTAAAGGAGAGCCAGGCATTTTGGAGGGATCTGCTATCCATGCCTCTGCAAAAGATATGAATAAAGGTTTCATCTTATTAACTAAAAATGCGTTGCGTATTTGATTTGATATTGATTTTATTAAGTTATTGAATATTGCGGCTTTGATGTTTTTTTGTGGAACTTGAAATTGACTTTATTTCAGGTTTATTTCATATGCGTCATAGTTGAAAATTGAAACTGGCCAAGGCATTAAAAGATATATTTGTCAAAATTCATGTTGAAATTTATTTGGATATCTATCATTCCTTTGAAGTTGATACTTGTGCCTACTTTATAGGCTTCTCTGGCCCTTGTTAAACTTCCTTCTGGCGCTTTGAATTCCCTATTCATTGCTTCTTTTGTTGCATATTGATTGTTGTTATTCTGAACTATTTTATTTATTTCATTTTTATTTATTTGCTTTACAGGGGCTACCAGTGATTGGTAACCCATAGAACCAAAAGGAGTAAAAGCTGCCACTTCTGCAACCTTGTCCCTATTCCTAGTTATAACTAAAGTAAATACAAATAAAACATAAAAAGACTTACTGATTGTTTCCCCTGCGGCCCCCTCAGCCACAGGCGCCTCTTTGGCAAACTTAATGAGTGTTGATTGCTCTTCATTTGATTTCCTGGGCTTAAGCTTCCTCATTTTTTGTGTTACTTGTGTTTTCTCTTGATTTGCATCAGTCAAATTTTCATTGTTTCTTGAGGTGCTCCTGCTTCTTGACTGTGTTTTGTTTTCATCTGTTTCCATTTGATTATTTTCCTCTTTGTTGGTGTTTATTTCCTGTGGGATTTCAATTCCTTCAATCAGTTTGATCTTCCTATTGTTTTCTTTGGCCCCCTACCAGAACTCCCACAAATTGTAGGCTGCATCATTGAACTTCAGACTTGATAGAATTTTCCCCTGTAGATTAAGTAACACTTCTTTGTTCTTTTCATCTAAAATATTTCCCAATTTATTTAGAGCATCTTCTTATGACTGGATTAGTGGCTAGCCTCCGTTGCCCAGCTTTCCTGATACTAGTTCCCTGATGTTTTTTTTCTATTTCAACAAAATTTTGCATGTGTGCTTCTAATTCATTTATCAAGTTATAGATATTTGACATTTTGTTTGAATTACATCAAAAAACTGGTTTTTATAGTACTACCTTTAACACATGAATATTTTTCATCATCAATAATAAATTAAAGACAATAAATGTAAATATTGCATTAGAATATTGCAATTAGACGTCAACTCTTGATATTTTGATATTATGTACATAACTCAATGCATTTTTTTAAATAAAATTTATTGTAAACAAAGCCTTTTTCATTGTAATTTATATAAATGAACTGTGTTTATATTAGAGAGCCATTAACGCTTAGTACAAATATTGATACATAGTGCATTTTACAGAATTTATACCAATAGGTAAATATACAAGCTGTAAAATGCACTATGCATCAATATTTGTACTAAGTGTTAATGGCTCCCTAATATAAACACAGTTCATTTATATAAATTACAATGAAAAAGGCTTTGTTTACAATGAATTTTATTAAAAAAATGCATTGAGTTATGCACATAATATCAAAATATCAAGAATTGATGTCTAATTGCAATATTCTAATGCAATATTTATATTTGTGGTTCTTAATTTATTATTGATAACAAAAATATTTATGCAAATAATCTTATGTTAGTCATAAAATATACAACATTTTATTGATTATGAGAATTTCAATAATGTAAAAAATATGTTAATAATTATACATCAAAAGAAATAATATCAACTTTAATAAGCTGTCACAAAGAAATGTTTTATTTTACTGATTAAGGGACAAGTGGGGGAGGGAATGAGCAGAATGAACGTTGCCATCATCTGCACCTGTAAAAGGGATGGCATCAGAGGTAATGGTGTTGCAACCAAGTTTCTAGACTTGCCTGCCAACATATCTTACAATAAACAGGGGGCGCTCAATGAGTTGCCCCTTGACATATCTAACAACATGAATCAATCTGATGGCAATGTAAAATGGCGGGCACTTCATCCTAATTAGGAGCACTACCAATTTGACCTGCTGATCCCTGCACAAGTTATTCCTTGGCTTTGAACCTTACATGGAACATCCCACTATGCCACCCCCTTGTGGCATTCCCCATATAGTATATTAATCACAATATTCTATAACAAAAAACATCTTATTCTATTCATTCTTGTCCTTTCTATTGGACTGTTGTCTTCCCAACCATATACTGGACTCTAATTGGTTCATTTGCAACAGTGGTAGCAGCAGTAGGTATACAACCTACCTAAAACAAAAATCCCCCCTAAGAAAGGACAGGGTACGTGCTGTATGGCTACTCCCCATCAAGAGACTTTCCTGTCAATCCTCAAGGAGGACATCCATGACGGGTATGTTATTTACCAAGACCAGCTAGTTCTCACAAGTGTGTATAATTAGCTCTGCCTTGGACAGCGTGACGCCAGCCTCACCCCTTCCCAGTCAGACCTTTCACAGTGCATGCTCAATCTTCAGCTGGAATCCTTTGTGGGTGGGGTAAATGGAGCCAATATTGTCAGTTGGCTTCAATCCACCAAAACCCGCCTCCGTATCTGCCAGGTTCCCAAGCCCATGTGGGTTGCCACTGCGTCTGAAAGCCTCACGGGGCCCGCTGTTGTGTGGTTTTACCAACTGGGCCAGCCAGGAAATTGAGGTTACCTGGGCGGCATTCTGGGACGCTGCAAAGTCCTGCTACAGCAAAACCTTCTCGCCTATTGTGGTGAGAACTCCTCTTCTAGCTATTAAACAGACTGGATCTATTCCCAAGTACCTTACTGCCTGGCAGCAAGCTCTTGCCGCTGCCCCTGAAGCCTTAACTGACCAAAACACCATGCTTCTGACACTGATAATCAATGGGCTCAAACCCCATATCTGTAAGTGGGTCCCTGTAGGTTGTTGCACCTCCATTAATGAATGTTACAAGGCCATTGTGGAAGCTAACAATCAGGCTTCAATGGGCTTCTGCTGTACAAACAAAACTCCACCTCAACCTTGTGCAACACCTGGCAGTGGCCACAACCAAGTGGGCCGTGGCCAGCCCCACCAACAGGAAAATGGGATTAAACGCCCCCGCAAGGGGGAACTCCAGCTTGAACAAATTGAGGACCAGGGAAAAGCCTGGGGGTTGTAGCTACAAGAGGTTCTACAACCCCACTTGACCCTTCCTCTCAATCCCTGCTTGTAAAGAATCCTTGCAACTACAGTGTACACAGAGTTGAAACCCTTGACGTCTTCCAGGTTCATTGTGAGAATTGGGGAGCAGGTTAAGAGGAAATAAAACCAAGCTCTCAACCACAATAAAATTGCAGTTTCAACAACAACCAAAAGGTTGCTGCCAACAATTCCTGGAAGGCCAAAGGAGGAGAGGAATTAACTGAACACCAAAAGCAACAGAAAAAACCAAATGGCCAAATTTCACTAACAAATTTTGAACTTTATTAGAGTAGAGAATGATGAAGCAAGGTCTTTTACAACTCTTGCATTCATTTAAGGGATGAAATGAGATTGGGGTGATAGATTAAATGTCACAAATCAATTGACCAATCATATGAGCGGATACAAATGAATTTCTTGAGGCAGGAAGATCTTGACGAATGTTGAACGGACATAGTCAAAATGAAAACTGAGCCAATTAACATCAGGAACATTCTTTGGATGCAATTACCACTGCTACCAGCCGCTCTTGCACATGATATTTAACCAGAGGTGTCTCTTGGGTGGGTTAGGTGGAGGCATCTTCTGAATAATTCCAAGGTATTAAGTTGATGGCTTTTCTTGGGCTTTTTTGGTGACCTTTTAGATAAATATTCAAACATAATTTGTTAGAAATTCCCAAGCATTTGGCAGGAATTGAAGTGGAGGCCTAAGGGGGAGGCGTAACTTTACATTCATAGTGACAACCCTGTACTTCAAGCAAGCCACTCTTCTATTAAGCCACCCACTTAGCCTAACCCTTCTGTTTTTGTGGGAATACCCACAAACTATTGATAGATACCAGGGCCGACCACACTATGGTGGACCAGGCGTTTGCTGACCCCCAACAATTGGACCAAGTGCCTAGCAGGTTCAAGGCAGTACTAGTAGCTGACTCCCGTAGAGTGGCAATTAACCATGAGACAGTATTCTTCTCTATGAGAATGAGGGTTGTCCAGATTAAGCTCTCTGGGCCAATCATGGCAGGGCTCAGCCACAACGTAATTTCTGGCCTTGACTGGCTTTGTTGCAATTGCCCCTAAATTGACTAGGATACATCTGTTATCACCCTCAATAGAAATGGGGTGGGCTTTCAGATCTACCCTGTCAAAATGAGCAAGCTACTCCATGATACTGTTTTTTAGAATAACAGAGACATGCTTTTACAACTTCAAGGGGGAAACTAGACTTGAATCAATGTTCAGTTGAGGTTATCCACGCTGAACCATTGGCAGCCCCTCCTTTGACCACTTCACCTCCACCAGCACTTGCCACACTCCTCAAGGAGTATAAGGACGTCTTAAGCAAAACACTGGACCAACCCCCTCCTCCCCAAGAGATCCAGCATGCTGTACAACTCCAAGAGTTGCTACCTAAAGTATGTCCCTTATATTGTCTTACACCAAAAGAAGACAAGACCCTTTGCCAGCACCTTGTGGACACGCTTGACAAGGGCTTCATTTGCCCCTTGCTCTCTCCATACAGGATGGCTGTCTTCTTTGTAGCAAAGAAGGACGGTTCCCTTTGCCTGATCACAGATTACTGCGCCTTAAATGAGGTGACTGTTAAGAATAAGTACCCTCTGCTGTTGATTGACGACCTGTTTGAAACACTTGCAGGTGCAAAGGTCTTTAGCAAGATTAATCACACCGCGGGGTACAACCAGGTCCGTATTGCACCAGGGGATGGGGCAAAGGCTTCCTTCTGCACATGCTACAGGTTGTTTGAGTGTCGTGTCATGAACTTTGGAATGACCTACGCTCTTTCCACCTTTGCCATGTTGATGAACAAATCATTTGAGGATTTGATTGGGAAATGTGTTATTGTGTACCTTGACAACATTATTGTCTTCAGTAAGGATCAAACCACACACCTCCAACACCTCCGTGCTGTCCTCAACACCCTTTGTAAAAATCAGCTAAAAGCCAAACCCTCCAAATGCAAGTTCCAAAGTTGGAGCTGCTGTTTCTTGGGCACACCATCTCTGCCCAAGGGATAAAGCCTGACCCTGCCAAAGTTAAGGCAATCACAAGCATGCCACCCCCCCACCAATGTGGGCCAGGTGCGTACATTATTAGGCATGGTTGCCTATATGCACAAGTTCATTCCCAATTGCAGGGAGATAATTGCACCTCTCACTTAGCTCCTCAACACCAAACAGCGCTTCCATTGGACCCCTGCCAGAGATCAAGCCTTCAAGACGTTGAAGCAGATACTTACAACTGCACCTGTACTGCAGTTTCCCAACTGGAACTGCCAGTACAAACTTGAGACTGACACATTGGACAGGGCCATAGGGGGTGTGCTACAAGTAGAAACTGACAACAACGTCTTCCTCCCGTGGCATATGAGTCCAGGAAGCATACCAACTCAAAAAAACATTATCCCATTCACAATAAAGAATTATTGGCAATTGTGCACTGCGTTGAGAAGTGGCGCTGTTACCTGGAAGGGGCCACCTTTCCACCCCGCGTCCTGACAGACCACAAGTCACTCCAGTACTTCAACACACAGTCCCACTTGACATGCCACCAAGCAGGCTGGGTCAAGCGTCTATCCCCCTACCAGTTGCGCATCAAGTACAAGCCTGGGAAGGAACTTGTCACAGCTGACACCCTTTTGCAGCTCTACGTAGCGTCCATCACTGGGGACAATGGTTTGGATCCAGATTGACCAATGTTGTACCTCCGTCCTGAAGCAACTTGTTATAAAGGCCTTATTTCAGTAACCATCTCCAAGCTGAAAGACAACAAAAGTCAGTTCACCACCAATGCTGGCAACATCTGCCGCCAGGCAGAGACAGGTGAGAAGACACCTTACATTCCCACCACACAACAAGGCAACACATTATTGCATTATAACCGCACCCTGGGTCACATCAGAGGACGTAACCTCTTTGAGATCATGAAACAGAAGGTTTGGTGGCTGCATATGTGTTAAGACATCTTGGATCTCCTCAAAACATGTGTGCTGTGCAAAAAAAATACGTCCAAACCTGCACCCCCAAAGTCTGTCATGCCCATCAAAGCCATGGAACCCTTCAAACAGTGGGCCCTTGACGTTGTTGAACCCCTCCCCAAAGACAGACTGGGGAAGAAATACATAATAACTGCCATTGACTACTTCACTCATTGGCCAGTGGCCTGGGCAACAACTAACCACACTGCCACCACCATCACCTGCTTCATTGGCAAAGAAATTGTGGCCCACTTTGGGTGGCCCAAACGTCTCATCACAGATGGTGGCCCCAAACTTGTTGGGCATGTTGTGAAGGCGTACTGCGCCAAGAATACACTCCAACAGATAGTCACAACCCCCTATAATCCACAAGCCAATGAACGTGTAGAGCAATTAAATGGCTCACTGGTTCAACTGATTGCCAAGCTCTCACAGGAACACCCCAATACCTTGTGGACTGAACACCTGCCCACTGCTCTACTTATTTTACAAGCGAGAATCAACAGAGGCACCAGGTTCAGCCCCAGAGCTTTAGCCTTTGGGACACCTGACAGATTGACGGGAGTAGAACAGGGGGAGTTAAGGTCCACAGTTCCCGGAAAGCCCCCTGTTGACAACTTCATCCCTGAACCAATGGCGTGCCAAAGCCCAAGAAATTGAACACAAGCAAATTAAAGGAGGGACAAAACACCTTGAGGCCTGATACGCCGTAGGTGACTCTGTCTACACCCTCAATCCCAATTCAGCCAAATTAGAACCCAATCACCTTGGGTCCTTCAAGATAGCTGCAGTATATGACAATCACACCTATCAACTTGAAGATTCCCAAGGAAACACCAAGAAGCTCTACCACAATTGCTTGTGCCCCTGCTGCGCCATCCCCACACAAAGGTTGTTTGTGCGGACCTTCCCAGATCTTCTGCAGACTCCAATCCTGATGTCTGACAACAAACAGGGGGCAAGGGGGGTGTTGCAACCAAGTTTCCAGACTTGCCCGCTAACGTATCTTACAATACACAGAGGCACTCAACAAGTCACTCTTTGACGTGTCTAACAACATGAGCCAATCTGATGGCAATGTCAAATGGCAGGCACTTCATCTAATTAGGAGTGCTACCAATTTGACCTGTTGATCACCTCACAAGTTATTCCTCAGCTTTAAACTTTACATGGAACATCCCACTATGCCACCCCCTTGTGGCCTTCTCCATATAGTATATTAATCACAATATTCTACAATAAATAATACATTATTCTATTCATTATTGTCCTTTCTATTGGACTGTTGTCTTCCCCAATGCAAATACTGAACTCTCATTGGTTCTGTTGCAACAATGGGAAGGGAATGGCTGAAGGTCTGGGAGTCAGGGTTGGAAGGCGGGTGGCTTGGTCTTGATGGGGGAGTCAGGGAGGTAGGGTTTGTTGACTGGGAAAGGGTGGAAAGAGCTGATTGATTCAATTGCTCAAATTCTTCTTCTGTCATGTATGTGGGCTTGACAAACTAAATGGATGGATGTGGGGGAGGCAGGAGTCCTTTCTGGACTTATCACTACCACTTGCATAGAACATGACAAGATCTGATAGGTCCTGGATAAATATAGAAGGGAAAAGCTCATACCCTTTCTCAATTTGGGAGCACAGTTCATTGTAGGTAGCAGGCTTCAAGTGCCTGAGAGCTGAACTAAATTGTAAAGACATACATCTGCAAGATGCATGTCAGCGTGGTTGGTGGGATAGGACCAACAGGTATGCCCTGTAGCCCTAATTTCTTTGGCTGCACATTCCTGCTGCTCCATCTCCACACTCAGTACAACTATGTATACAGCTTGTTGGGTAGCCCACTCCTCCAGCATTTCCTTGAGCTCTGTCTGGTAGGCATACCCATCTGCGGTGTTTGATATTGCCAAATAATTATTGACACACAATGGGGAAACTACCAACAAAACCCCAAAAAATTGATACAGGATTGGGCTGCGCTTGTAGACATCAGATTGGATGCGCTTTCCCCCAAAGTCTTGGATACTTGCCAAAATCTTGGCATACAACAAGAAGATGACTGTCAGGGCCCGCCCTGAAAAGTATCAAATTCAGATATGATGTGACAATGACAGCAAATCAATGTTAACTCCTCAAATACTAAATGGATAAAGATTTTTAAACATTTATTAGAAATCTGCAGACAATTTGAGCTACTTTACTTATTGGATACATTGAGCATAAGAATCCTGTCTGCATGCTAAAGAGCTTGTCAAAGAAATTCATGCATTGCCCTTATTGATATCATGCATAATTTTGGAGATCAAATAACAAGCTGAAATTATGAGTATAGCTTATGAGTCCCATACCCAAGTCTAGACCAGATCCTGGGAACCATAAATTGTGATTAGCCTAAATGGTCCAAGTCCATCAATCTTCATGAGAAGATTAGCTGCATGAACAACGTCATTCATGCAGTCATATCTCAGCAATTACTGAACATAAATCAATTATAAAGCCCTCGTTTAAAAGCTCTAGATCTGCTCAACAACTTTCTTTAATGTGATTGAAGCCTGTCAATGCATTGGTTCATGCAATAAATCAAGTTCAAGAGTGATGGCAAAAGTTACCCCAGTTTAGATGCAAATCTAAATCCCTTCCTAAAGCTTGCATTGGAAGTGTTATAAAATGAGAGCCATGAGATGAAGAAAGGACGTCAACATCAACCAATACATCCTAGTTCATCATAGTTAGTCCTTCCTATATTTCATCCCCTTCCTTTCCCTTTCACCTTCTCATTCCAGCTGTCTTCCCATGAGTATTAAATAAAGGGCTGTCTCAACCAACCTGTTTGACTTAGGATGGAAGCCATAGCTCTAGAACGCTCTTCTCTGCCATGCCTATCTGGGTAGAGTTGCCTGGGCCATGACAATGACGTCATTGTGTGTCCTCATTGCCCTCCCTTTTATAAAATTAATAATGGTTGAATTGTAGGGGTTGGTATCCATCAAACTGGGGCCACTGAGAACCTAATTAGACAATATTATGGTGGCAACCACAACTCTGTGCATCCAAAAATTCACCATTCCCTTATTGGTGAAAATGCTGTGAAGTCCCAGTTGGAGACAGACCTGGACCAGGGGCATCCACGGGTCACACTCCATGATAGCCATCATAAGGGGATGGGCTTTTTTTACCTTCAGTTAAAGTAAAGGAATCAGTTGGGGTCTTCTTGGGAGGGGGGCCACAGTTGGCATGGGCTCACAGGGTTGCAGCCACAGTGGACTTTGAAAAACCCATTGCAGCCGCAATTTCCCCAAGAGGCATAAGCATCCCTTGCTTTTCAACCATTTCAAGAACAATTTCTGGGGTGATCAATTTTCTTCTGCGTCTTGCAGGCTGATTGGCTGGAGGTGGGGTATGTCTGTCTTGGAAACTGGACATTGTCATCTGATTGGCTGTTTCTAGATTCTGGCTTCCTTGGGTGACCCCTTGGCTCAATTGACAGATTCCAGATGCTAGTGTTGATACATGATTTGGGTTAGCAGCTGCCTGTGTGTGATGGGCAAAAAGGGCCATACTTGAGGACGTGGGAGAAAAAACACACTCCTGGGTAGTGCCTGGGGAGAAGCCTGAAGGTTGGGAATGACCATAGATAGAGGCTTCACTGTTGGAAGACCCAGCGTAGCCCTGCATGATTTTATCAAGGCCAGGGAACAGCTTGTTTATTTGGTTGTTATTGAAAGAAGACATACTAAATTTTTATTAAAAAATTAAACTCAAAAAGAAGAGTGTATATTTTAGTCAATTTTATTGTTATATATGTCAATTTTGTGAATAATACAATCTAAATTTTAGCTGTCCTAAAATAGAGTAGGGTGATTTTTGAGAATGCCTATGATTCCTAAAAGAATTAGCACAGATCCACTCTAGATCCTTTGGCATCCTTTTTGAGACACCCATAAATTATATTTATTTTGAATTCACCTCATTTTTGATATGAAATTTGGTTCTTGGATTTGACAATCCCGTAATTTCAGATTTGTTGATTTTTACATGATGTATATGATTTGTTTGAAATACAGGAAATCTTAAATTGTACATTAGAATCCCGCATTTCTGATTCATGTATCCCACATTTGTTTGTTGTGTTTGTCTTTTGTTAGTTGAGTTATCTGCTCAAGAGATTTAAAATTTGCCAATTTAAATAAACCAAAAAAGTCAAATAAAATGATTGATTTCATTAAATATTTTAATTTTCACTCAGCCAAGTTACCCGCAAATGTGATTTGAAATTTAGACCAAGGATTTGACAATCCCATATTTTTACGTTCAGGTTCTGAATTTACAGTATTGGGCTTTTAAAGTGATATCATTTGTTATAACTGTGCTGATTTAGCAAAGTTACAAGGGGGAAATGTTTGGAAACTAGATAATATTTTTTGTTGAGAGATAGACATTATATAGTCATTGTGAATTATGGATAGTAGGAACATGATAGCGGTGATCACACTGTGGGATGTTGAAGAGGTTGGCTTGATCCTTGTAATGAGTCAAGCGCCAAAACAAGGTATCCACTGTAGAGATCAGCTTCTGTTCATGTTATTATATTTGGAAAACCAAGTTGTCTTCCTAACTTGGCTTTGGGTGACTGGGTAATCAGATTGCAGGTCATAAACTTGCTTACTCGGAACCTTGCTGGCGGGTTGAGCCTGCTGTTTTGACACATTTAACTTCTCATAGTTTGCGCAGGGTTGCATGCCTCCATCTTTCTTACCCACAAACAGCATTGGATATGAACAGGGTACCTTTGATACCACAATGAAACCCTTTGCGGTCATCTCCTTGAGATATGTCTTGAGGGCAATCTGTTCCTTGTGATTGCAGCTGTAGATTGGGTCATGGCTGGGTTGTGTGTCAGGCAGCAGGTTAATAGCATGATTGTAGATGGAGTGTTCAAGGAGCTTGTCTGCTAAACTCTTTTCAAATACATGGTTCCATTTTGCTAGGGGAGCAGGGAGGGTCCCTAGACTGGGTTCTATTTGTATGATCATGAGCCCTTGGGTGGTTAATTATTTTGTGTTTGTGCAAAAGGGTACATTATTGTGGTTTCCTAGATCTCCAAAGGTGACATTCTGCTCTCAGTAGTTAAGGATAAGACTGTGCTTGTTAGACCAGAAGCCTTCAAGGATAAGGTGGTGCAGTAGTCCTTTCAGCAGGATGAGAGATGAAGAGTACATGTTATCTCCATTAACTTGGAGTAGCTTCTGTTTGCAATGCATCCTTGATCCCTGGTGCTGTTTCTTGTTATGATCTGAAGGAAGGTTTTGAGGCAGAGATATCTAACTCTCATGCTAGTTCTTCAATGATAAAGCTCTTGTTGGCCCTAGTGTCTATGAAGGCCTTTAGTTTTTGAAGGGTTTTATTAATGTTAACTGATACAAGTATAAATTTATAAGTCTGAGATTAAGCTGATTGACCATCAAATGATCAGGCTAATCATTTCATGTAGATCTTAATCAGTTACACACCACATTATCAGTAGATTATCATTATATTAAGTGTAGTGATTATGCGCCATATAATCACTAGTATATTATAATTGATATGAATATTATACAGTGTATAATTGTCAGCCAATATAGTAATTATCACTGATTAAAAGTTGTGTAATCAATAAATTATCATTCATATCTCTCTCCTTTCATCTTACTGAATGCTAAATCAACTCAGCTTCATTCAGCCTGAAAGGCGTGTAGCATATATCAAACAAATGATGTGCAAAAGTGTAAAGTTACGCCTCCTCCTTAAGCCTCTACTTCAATCCTCATCAAGTGCTTGGGGATCTCTGTCAGATTACGCCTGGATATTTATCCAAAGATTTGCTGAAAAAGCCCAAGAAAAGCCCTCAATTTAATATTTTGGAATTATTCTGAAGATGCCCCCACCTAACCCACCCAAGAGACACCCCTGATTAAATATCATGTGCAAGAGCGGTCAGGAGCAGTGGTAATTGCATCCAAAGCAAATTTCCTGATGTTAGTTGGTTCATTTTTCCTTTTGATTATGTCTATTCAAAATTTTTCAAGATCTTCCTGCCTCAAGGAATGCACTCATATACACTCATATCACTAGTTGATTGGTTTTTTAACATTCAATCTACCACCACAATCTCATCTCATCCTTTAAATGAGTGCAATAGTTGTAAAAGCCCTTTCTTCATCATTCTCTACTATAATAAAGTTCAAACTTTGTTAGTCTAATTTGGCCATTTGGTTTTTTCTGTTTATTTTGGTGTTCAGTTGATTCCTTCACCCCTTTAGCCTCCCAGGAATTGTTGGCAACAATATTTTGGTTGTTGTTGAAGCCAAAATTTTCATTGTTGTTGAGAGCTTGGGTTTATTACCTCCTAACCTGCTCCCCAATTCTCACAAAAAGGCTAGGAAATATTGAGTTTGCATTGGCATTACACATCAGATAATTGGTTAATTATTGGTTCAGGTCCCTATTACATGGCAGATAATCCTCAGGTCAATATCGGATTGAGTAAGCTATTATACAGTGTATAATCCCTGACTCAAACCGTCATATTAATGATCAAAAGACTTGCCAGCAAGAAAAAGATCACTGATTAAGCCATAGAAATGGAAAACATGAATACTGGAAATCTACCTTCCAATGTAGGAGTACTGAACAGGGACCATTTCTAAGCGTCAATCAAATATGGCGTAGTTTCCTAGTACCATAATAGGCACATAAAGATACAGCTAATTGATAATTGCCAGTAGGCTAGCTCAAGAAGTGTGTAAGCTGTAGCTGAGGTGCTATGTACTCATTGTAAAGGCCAGTAGCAGCACATGTGCCAAGGAAAGCCAATCAGGATAGGCATAGCCAGCAAAAACAGACCTATTGCAAAGGTAGCCACTAAGAACTGTCTGAAAGGACAAAAAAAGGTTTTTACACTATATATAGTTAAAGACACCTGAAAGGATAATAACAAGTTCTTAATTACACCTGGATAGATTGCAGCCACTGGCTAAATTGTACTCCAGTTTTAATAAACATAATTATCTTCAAAGTTCTATTCTATTGTAGTATGTAGTGCTCTTGCATAGGATTAGGTAGAGTACATTGGCAAGGCTAACATCTATCTGTAGCTTTGAACATGCTAGTAATAACCACAATTTCTCAACATTGATGCTCACTCAAAATTGAGCCTTTGCCAATGCCCATGTAAACCATCCCTGCCTGCCAAGGCTTGTCCTTGGCTCTGCCTTCACCCAGCTTTGCCAATAAGCATGGGTAAAAAATCAAATCCTCAGACAGTGAGAGTGCTCCTGTCTTCTCTGTGATTGGTCCTGTGATTGTACACTATCCCAAGTCTATCCCCTTGTGTGGGGTTCCTGTATTCCATTCCCCAAAGTGTGTCTTGGGTCATAGCCAGGGACCAGATGGAAGGATGTGTTATTCTCTAGTATGTGGAAATGTATCTCATAAATATGCATAGGGGTCAAAATGGGCTTTTATTCACTATCAGAAGGAAGATCTCCTTAGAAACCTTCTGGTATATGACCTGGGGGGTCAGAAAACAATATGGATTTGCCAATACCTGGAGTCCTCCAAAAATATCTTGGACTCCTTGTTTTGGTCTTGGACTCCTGCTTCTTGATCCCTACTCCTGCTCCTGAGTCTTGGACTCCTGCACTTCAGTCCTGGGCTTCTGTACTTTGCTCCAGATCCAGTTCCGTATCTCCAGCTCCAGCTCCTATATCTTGGGCTCCTGCACCTTTATCTTGGGCTTCTGCACCTTTATCTTATTCTCAAGTCTTCTGTGTAGTCCTTGTGGCCTTTGTAATCCACTTGTGTCAGTCCAACCAAGCTCCTGCTTGCAACCAAAAGGCTTTCAAAAACGCTTTGGTAGAAACCCAAAAGACCTAGAAAAGACCCTGTAACTTTCCAGCTAGCCTCCTTCTTATAGTGTCTTTTTTCCAACGGCTCTTCCTTCAGAATGGCTTTCTTCAAATGTTTAAATCATATCTGCTCACTTTTTCCTATAATTTCTTAAGTTTACATACTTATTTTCTCAAAAGCTTAAAGTATTAATTCACTGTTTCCTCACTTATACTTTAAGCTTTTGGCTTCCAACCAATCATATTAATCAGGAAACCTGCCAGAAAACAGCCAATGAATACAGAGCGGAAAACTAGACTATTTCTGAAGTTCCACCACAATCTAACTAAGAAATGAATTTCAACTCCTCAAACCGCTCAAAAAAACTACTCTTTGCGCTCCAAAGCGTTAACTGGTTCACTTTTCCAGCACCAGTTTTCCCTGCATTCAACCTTAACAAATTTAAATAGTAAAACACTATTTAAATTGTTCTTTTTGGTATTCTTCAACGTTTTCCCCATATATTTACTAATATAGTAAAATCCACGGAAAACATCCCACCAAAACAACTTTGTATCCAGCTCTCTAGCAACATACCTTCATCTATCTTAGGGACTTAATAAATAAATCTCTTACCCACACTTCTATCCACATTCCTTCTTGATTTCACTACTAAACCAAGGCAAAACATTCCACATTTTATCACCTTGGCAAACCAATTAGGCAAAACTTTGGCTCATTTCTCTGGACCACCAGTCCTTCTGCTAGTCCTTCACCTTTTACTTCATCTAGTTCTGCTTCATGGTCTTCTGGTCCTTCTCAGTCTAGCAATCAATCCTTCCCAGTCATCAATCAGTACTTTCCAGCCAGCAATAATTCCTTTCTAGTCATTAATCATCCAGTTCTTCCTGATTGGCACTCAGTCCAGTCCTCACCATGAACCTCCTAGGTTCTAATCCTCACCATGAACCATCTTGGTTCCAAGCCTCACAATGAACTGCCTTGGTTTCAATCCTCACAATGATCTCCCAGTCCCTCAACTAGTCTTCACTGTGATCATACAGTCCCTCTTAATAGTCTTCACTGAAGAGCCTGAACTGCCTTGGTCCTATGATCAGCCCCCAATACCAGAGCCTGTAGACCCAGGCATGAGTCTACACTGTCACTGGCTTTTGGCTAGGCCCCTTACAAATGTCCTCCACCTTGGCCATTCAACCACAGACAATCTTCATGTCTTTGCAGTTGTCTTTACTCACCCAGGTGATTAATCCTGAGCTTTCAGTTGCAAAGTAATCAACTTTACTTCCCAGAGGCCTGATCACACCAGGTTATGCAGATGCTTCCCCAAGCAACCACCTAAGTGACACCCCTGAGCATATCCATGCCTTCCAGTATCACTTTGGGACTCCCCAAAGCTCTCATGGAGACATAGACAAGGACACCTTACCAGTCTGTTAGGTAGAGTGCTTGCTCACAGACCTCCTGTAAGCGCACAAGGGCAAGTAGAGCTATATTAGCTCCACCCCCTTCCCTGGCAGCCTGCGTTACCTGCCAGAGTTCTTCACTCCCCATCCCAAGTAGCCAACAGTCCCTGCTGGGCGGGGAACAACCAACAAGCTCACAGCAGCCAACAGTCCCTGCTGGGTGAGAACAACTAACCAGCCCCTAGCAGCCAAAAGCCCCTGCTGGGCAGCCCATCACTTGCCTCTAGTAGTCCCTTGTTACTGTTGTAACTGTGCTGTTCTAGCAGAGTTACAAGGGGAAAAATATTTGGAAGATAGATAATATTATTTATTGAGAGATAGATATTATATATTCATTGTGAATTATAGATAGTAGGAACATGATAGCGTTGATCACACTGTGGGATGTTGAAGGGGTTGGCTTGATCCTGGTAATGAGTTAAGTGCCAAAACAAGTTACTCACTGGGGAGGACCAGCTTCTGTTCCTGTTATTGTATTTGTAAAACTGAGTTGTCTTCCTAACTTGGCTTTGGGTGACTGGGTAATTGGATTTCAAGTCATAAACCCGCTTACTAAAAGCCTTGCTGGCAGGTCAAGCCTGCTGTTTTGACATTGCCTACTAGGCAGGCCTTACCTTCCCCTAGTAGCCAATGCTCTCTACTAGGCACCTACATGTCAAAAGCCACTAGACTTTCTCTTGGCTAACATTAGTCCCGCCTGCAAAGCCATCCAACATGTGGACCATCACACTTGGGCACGGTATCAACCTTTGACATCAGAGCTGCAATGAAGCAGGCAAATCTTCCTTACAAAGGCTTGCATTGGACAATGGCCCTAGCTTACGCTAAGGGCAAAGACATGTCTGAGATAGTGGATTGCCTCTGCAGTCATTAAGAGACAGCTGGGCCGCCAAATAGACCAGAATTGAAACAAACCAAGCCAGTGCAAGACAAGGCAAAATACCAGAATAATGTTGCCATGAAGCCTTCTTCTCACCCTTCTGAAGTAAAGGGTCCCTACTGCATTGCCTGCAATACCACTGGACACTGAAAGTTCAAATGCCCTTCCAATACCCAAAAAGTGCACGTGGTGCTGACCAAAAGCACAACAGCTAGTGAGGAAAAAACAAAGGCAGAGTAGAAGAAAGAAATTCTACCTCTGCCAGAGCATCAAACATTCCCATCAAACCTGGCCCTTAGGCCAATCATCCTGAAGAATTACAAGAAGATGCCATACATATGATTGTGGTTAACAACCTTTATGCTGTTACAACCTGCTCCCAATATAAGGCCAAATAAGAAGAGATTATCCTGACCAAAGTATCAAAACCACACACCACTCAGATCCAGGATGCCAGAGATGATTGCTGCTCCCCATGCTCTAATAATACACCAAATTTAAAGCCAATACAAGTAGTATTTCTGTTAGATGAACTCTGAATCTCCTATCTTGACGTCTGAAAAAGCTTGCTTCACACACTAGAGAGCAACAAAAAACAGAGCTCACACATTAAAAGGCCTCAAAATTCTTATATTGATTGTACTCATATTGACATATTGGTAAACAATATTAAAATTCAAGCCATTCTGAACAGCAGCGCCCCTTTCAACATCATCTCCACAAAGTTGGTAAAAACTGGGTATTTTCCCAGATGTAGACTACCAATCACCCTTTGGTACAGCTGGCAAAGATCCCACTAACTTAAAGGAACATACAGAACACTACCCATGCAAATTGGTTCCATTGCAGTCTCTGCTCTGGAATTTGTCCTACTAAAAAACACCTATGACTTTGTCGTGAATGCAGTTATTCACAGTATTATGATTTTGCCTTTGGTGGGCCATTTTGAGGACAAATATCTTGCTTTTGCTTTTGCTACTCAAAATGAGTTGATGACCAATTCAGGAAATACAAATTGTTTAGTTTCTGGATCCCAGCGCAACTCACTTGCCCCACTAATGCTGGTGGCAAGTGATCCTATTGTCCTGGTAGTGTTTTGTGGTATCAACAACCACTATATATTTTTTACTATTTGCCAATAAAATTAAGTTCTATTCAAATTTTTGTCTTTGTGTCTTTCAGTACTTTGATGCCTCTCCCTAGCCACAACTAGTAGAGATTATTCTTCCAGGGCTGCAAGGCAAACACATTTGCCTTCCCTGTCATCTAACCAAGTCTTAGTACAAATCCAATCCTAAGGTTAGGATTTCCTGTTGTGTGTCTGTGCCACGCCTCAGAACACAACAAAAATGGTGCTCACTACAGGGGCTGTAAGCCCCTCAGTTTTCCCCTTTGTATCCATGTTTTCAGGTCCTTTGCCTCCGCCTATACAAGAGCCAACTTCACCTGAAATAACCAGTCCTCCTATTGAGGAAGATATTTCTAACCAGCCTATTACCCCCACAATACTGAACCTTGGGAATGGTCCTGCCTAGTTGCTTACCCCATGGGTACCCCTGGCTTAGATCAAGTCATGTTGGTAGCCCTTGGGATAGCCCGTGAAGGAGCCATTCCTTGCCTTCAGTTGCAGTTCAGTTGGGCTGAATACTACAAATTAATTGTGGCTCCCTAATTTCCACAAAATCTTCTCTCATTAGCTGGCTCCGCTGAACACTTGCTATCATCCTTTGTGCAGCCTGCCTTGGCCCACAATCAAATGGTGTTGGGGCTCCACGTCCAAGAAATCTTGTCTCTGCAAGCTGCGGTTACTCATCACTGGGACAAGTTTGCTGCCTATCAACAGTGGATTCATTCCCTGTTTTCATTGATATCTGACAATCAACGCAACTCTGTCACCTCCCAGGCCCGTTTGGTAACTCTATCAAACAAATGCGCCAGTCTATCCCCAAATACGTGAGAGAACATCTACACAAGTTTCACCAGCTAGAACAACCCTGGCAAACTCAGGTGGATTCCACCTTAAACGCTTATCTCACTGACTTTGAGCAACTTGTGCAACAGCTCAATGCCTCCAGTACATATTCCTTTGAGCAACTACAGCAGGTAGCGGACTTTGCTGCTAGTGGCTTTAATGAACTCAGTACCACATTTGAGCAAGAAAGAGCGGCCACTGCTGCTGCCATAGCCAAACTCCAGAGCCAAGTAAATGAACTATCTGCTCCCAAGCCAGATGTTCCGCCCTCTCCCCCTTCTGATGACTTGGTGGATAGGGAACAGAGAATATGGGACACCATCTGATAACTACGTTTGACTACTCATAGTCAGGGACGTCCTGCTGAGGCGCCTCAACCTGACCCCCGGGTTCTTGAACTGACTACCCAAGTTGCAGAGCTACAGCAAGAACTTATTGCCCTACGTGCAATGATGGCAACTGCTGCTAGTCCAGTTGGGGTTGTTGATGAAGATGACTGCTGCCCTAGTTTATCTGGAGCACCTTGAATCCAATGCGCTAGGGAATTAATTGCCCTAGCTAACAAGGTGGATCAATTGAAGTGGGACCACACTGAGCTGGATAGAGACGTACAAGATATGAATGAAGGAATCAAATCTTTAAATGATAGATTTGCCCCTTGCCTCTCAGTGGGGCCATCCCTTACTTCACGTCTGGATGAACTCTCCACAATAGTGACCACCCAAGGTCAACACCTAGATACTACTGCACAACAGACCACTCAAGCTGCCAGTACTAGGGCTTGTGCTGTTGAGACTCTTATCACCCTTGAAGAAAGTGTTTGCCAGCTATGGGCTAGACAACCTCCCTCAGAATCTGAGGCAGAGTTTTCCCCATGTATCAACATACTTCATAGCAACAATGGTTCAACTCCCAAGGCACATTTTAAGCCTACCTTTAAGCAAGTTTTTTACCCCAGAACCTGAACCATTACAGCTTTCCTAACTATCTATGAAACTGCCATGCAAAGAGCATCAGATGACGTCAAAAAGGAACACATCCTGACCTGTCTAAACCCAACCTGCCAAGAGGTAGTTGTGCCAGAACTACCCTCCATTGAGACGTGGGAAGATATGAAGCAGCTTCTGATTGATGAGTTTGATGGTGACCTTAGCCTGAAAGTAAAGAAGGATGCCTTCATGCTTATTGCTTTTAAGCCTAAAGAAACACTAGCCGAGTTTTCAGACAGATTCTATATGGAAGGACAGCAACTGATTAAGAGCAGACAGTTGACAGCCCATGAAGCCTACATGGCTTGCGCTCAAGCCCTCAAGATTAACCAACTTCTGTGCCTTCACTTCAAAGCCCATAAGGCTATGTTCTCTTCTATGAAGAGCATAAAGACATTGTTGCAAGATATGCACCTTAGCCACTCTGGTACTGTTGTCAGGGAAAGTTGAGCTGCTTCTAACTCTGGTTCATCTTCCCGTGGTCCTTGCATTCTTACTACAAATTCATAGAATCCTCCTTGACGCCAAGGTTGCCACAACTGTGGTCAGATAGGTCATCATTCTTGAGTCTGCACCAATCTGCGGGTTGAAGGAGCTGGTCCAAAGGAACAGGCAGGAAAAGAACAGTCAACCTAGAGGCAGAGACGCTCTTGGTTGACAATTCTTCTCAGTCTCTTCCAATCCCTCCCTCTATGGCTGAATCCAAGCCTGCTGATAATGAGGCTCCTCCTATCCTCCTCCTCTTTCACAATATCTCTGATGACTCTGACCTGGGTGATTCTGATATTGACAACACTGATGCATATGGGTACTCTGTTCTGACTGTTCCCAAAACCATTACAGTTCCCTATAGGTTACGCTCAGGAAAGACTACAACTACTGCTAAGCCTTTGCCTGAGGCTAAAGAGATTGTTTTGCGCCCTTAACTCACTCAGGCTAAGAGGTCCCCTGTGTTAGTGGAGCCGTCAGAAGAAGCTGCTGAGGTTGCTGATGCTGTCTTCAAGAATGTGTCTGTTTTGCTCCCCCTCCAGACTGTTTATAAGGAGTTCCCGGGATTAAGATGTATGATTGAGAAGTGGGATAAGGAACTAGCAGAGGCTAAAGATATCCTGGCTGTCCTTCTCCCCTTTGGCCACTCTACCACTCAAGTAGAGATATCCATTCAAAAAGTGAAGATTAAGGCAGTTCTAGACACTGGCTTGTCAGTCAATGTTGTATCCTCCAAGCTTGTGAAGAAACTCAAACTTGCCCCAACTTTAATTATCACCAGTCATATGGCACAGCTGGACTGTCTATGACCTGTGCCATAGGGGCATACTCCGCTATAATCATGCGGTTTGGCAAGCTTCTCCTAGCCGCGCCAGCAGTTGTCTTGGAGAATGAGAGTTATGATCTTCTAGTTGGCACCCAGTTCCTTAGGGAATATAATGAGATAATCAACTTGAAAGATGGCTACCTCTCTATTCTTGGATACAAAGTCCCCTTAATCTTTGAAGAGCCAGTTAAAGTTCCAGGGAAACGCCTCAAGACCTGCGCCTTGGAATATCCCACTGGGGTTTTCAACTTCAAGTATTGCACCCACTCTTCAAACATGAAGTGTCCACCCATGGCTTGTCCTGCGTCTGAAGGAATCCCTCTCCTAGCCACGTCTGCTGTCACTATCCCACCTGGCTCCCAGGCTATCCTAGACTCCCAGATATCCTATGAACTACCTGAACTCACCTTCTTGGAGTTGTACTCTCCCCCTCATTAGGAAAAAACAAACCTTACCTCTGTCCTGGGATCCTAGATGTCCCTCATAAAGACCCTGTTCAGTTGTTGGTAGCCAACCTGACTGCAATCCTCATGACTGTATCTAGGGGACAGGTTGTTGGATATGGCAAGTTATTGGGCGCTCCTGACGTCCTGTCCCTTCATCCCTTTGGTACGTTTCAAGCTTTTAACCTACCGGAGTTGAGCTGCAAGTCTTATCTCTGTTCACTGCACAAGACTTCCCACAACTGTCCCTGGTTCAACAGAAAGAGGTGTTAGATTTACTATACCAATTTTCTGATATCTTTGCTAAGGACAGTACCAATTATGGGTTAGCCAAAGGTGTTATCCATCAGATAGACACTGGCGACACTCCCCCCTTCTGTGCTAAACCATATCACCGCAGTTGTGTGGAAGACGCCCAAGTATCTAAAGAGCTCAAACAACTGCTAGATGCTGGGCTGCTGGCGCCTTCCCAAAGTCCTTGGGCTTCCCCACTACTCATCTTAAAGAAGAAGGATGGGGGTCATTGTATTGTGATGGACTATTGCTGACTGAACTCTTTGACCAAGAAGGACTCATACCCCTTGCCGTGTATTGATGATGCTCTCCAGCAACTGGGAGGTCTAAGTCTTCTCTGCCATGGATCTGGCGTCTGGATACTGGCAAGTTGACCTATCCCCCAAGGATTGTCAGAAATCTGAGCTCATTACTTCTGAAGGGCTTTTTGATCCTACTCACATGCCACAGGGACTTTGCAACGCCCCAGCTGCCTTCCAAAGGGCCATGGACTCCATCCTTTGTGACTTGAAGTTTTTGTGCGTCCTAGTATACTTGGATGATATAACAGTTTTCAGCGCTACCTTCACCAATCACCTGGCTCATCTCAAAGAGGTGTTCATAAAGATTTGAGAAGCTGGCCTCAAACTGAAGCCTTCCAAGTGCGCCTTCTTCAAAGAACATCTTGAGTTCTTGGGCCATGAAGTAACACAGACAGGGATTTGCCCAATGACTAAGAAGGTTGAAGCCAACAACAAAATGCTTCCGCCCACCAACTTGCAAGAAGTACAAGTCTTCCTGGGGATGATGGGCTACTATAGACAGTTTATCCATGACTTCACCAATACTAGTGAATCTTTAGTCCAGCTTTTATGTAATGTTCTTTTTGAGTGGACCGCCAGTCAGCAACAAGCCTTTGAGACCCTTAAACAAAAACTCAAAGAGGCGCCAATCCTAGTGTATCCTGACTATGATAAGGAGTTCATCCTGCACACCAATGCTAGTGATCTAGCTATTGGAGCCATTCCGGCTCAACTGGACAACAAGGGTGTAGACCATCCTGTGTCTTACACTTCCCGCATGCTAAACAAGCATGAGAAGAACTATAGTGTCACAGAGAAAGAGTGCCTTGCCGTGTTGCATGCAGTCAAGCAGTTTTGTCATTACATATACGGCACCCACTTCACAGTTGTCACTGACCACGCTTCTCTCAAATGGTTACAGCAGCTCAAGGAACCTGAAGGGCTCCTGGCTAGATGGGCTCTACGTCTGCAGGGATACAACTTCACGGTGCTCCATTGCCCTGGAATTTAACATCAGAACGCTGATGGGCTCTCCAGAATGCCTATTCTTGCTTTGCATCCTGCAGAGGCCGACTGATTATACAAACTAATTGGGTATCCTTCTTCTTGGGAAAGTGAGACAGAGGAGGTACAACTGGCCCTTTCCAAGCTATCCAAAGATACCCTTATACGCGACAATCAGCTCTTCAACAAAGTACAAGATCAGTATCTGCCCTTTTACGGCCCAGTCTTTGCCTCTTGTTGGTGTCACAAGCCCATAAAAAAACTGGGCATGGAGGCATTGCCAAGACCTTTGACTGGCTTCAGAAGAACTACTTTTGGGAGAACCTTTGCCTGCTGATCCCAGACATCATTGCTAGCTGCCACAACTGCCAGCTACAGAGGCCTTGAGCTGTTGCCTACAAGTTCAAATTAGTTCCCCCTCAACATGCCTTTCACACTGTTAGCATTGACGCAGTAGGTCCTCTTCCCCGCTCTTGTTCTGGGTGTTGCTTTATTCTGGTTGCTATCAATCACTTTAGAAAATGGGTAGAGGCTCGCCCTAAAAAGGACATCACAGCTAAGACAACTGCTGCCTTCCTGTTGCAAGACGTTTTCTACCGCCATGGCTGTCCTCAAGTGTTGCTCTTCAATAATGGGACTAACTTTAATGACAATCTAGTAACCTCTGTTATAGAAGCTTTGGGATTGTACCAGTTCTTCTCTGCCCCTTACAATCCTTCCACTAATGGGGCAGTTGAACGTGCTAACTCTACACTGGTCTCCATCATGAGGAAGCTCACCTACTCAGACGCTGCCAACTGGGACTTGTACTTACCTGCCGCCCTCTTTGCATACCGCCTTAGCAAACATTGTGTCACAGGATATTCCCCCTTTGATATGCTATATGGGCAAGAGGCTACTACCCTATTGCTCTTGGGGGCCACCCTGCTTATCTCAGATAAGGCCATGAATCCTGACGACCACATCAAGGATTTATTCAACCAAATAATTGACATACAGGCCACTGCCTACACTTCTGCATATAAGACTAAGATGCTTGAGCTCTCTCCTGACAATGCTGGACGCTCCCCCTTGCCTGAGTTCAATGTTGGCAACCATGTCCTTTACTATCAACACAGAGTAGGTGGTCACACACACAAGTTGGGCTCTCTGTGGATCAGCCCTCCAGAAGTAACCTTTAAGCAAGGGTCCAAATACACTGTAAAGCTCCTTTCTAGTGGCCGTCCTTTTGCTTGAGTGCATGCAAAGTTCCTTCTTAAATACCACCCCCCTAAGGCCAATCTAGAAGAGGGCAATGTTGTGAATGCAGCTATTCACAGTATTTTGATTTCCTCTTTGGTTAGCCATTTCAAGGACAAATCTCTTGCTTTTGCTTTTGCTACTCAAAATGAGTTGATGATCAATTCTGGAAATACAATTTTTTGGTTTCCTGATCCCTGCGCAACTCACTTGCCCCACTAATGCTGGTGGCAAGTGATCCTACCGTCCTGGTAGTGTTTTGTGGTATTCTCAACCACTATATATTCCATTTCCTTATTCACAAATAAAATTAAGTTCTATTCACATTTTTGTCTTTGTGTCTTCTGTACTTCTGCGCCTCTCTCTAGCCACTACTAGTAGAGATTATTCTTCCAGGGCTGCAAGGCAAACACATTTGCCTTCCCTGTCATCTAACCAAGTCTTAGTACAAATCCAATCCTAAGGTTAGGATTTCCTGTTGTGTGTCTGTGCCGCGCCTAAGAACACAACAGACTTCCTTATAGGTACCTCCTTCCTGGTAAAGTACGGGGCCATGACCCACTGGGGTCTAGCCACCTTAAAAATTCTGGGACAAAACTTGACCTTGTTCTTCAGTTGCAAAGGGCAAGACACAGCTTCTAAGCCCTGTAAATTTGTCAACCTGGCCTATGCAGATGGGATTGTACCTGTCAAATACAAACTGAGTGGGAAGCATTGAAAGAAACCATCCACATAGATCTTGGAACATAAGGGCATATCACTAAGGACTAGATCCCCTTTCTCAATAGAACCCAGGCATAAGAAGATTTCTGAGACTGGGTTGTCTGTGGTCATCCCAGAAGGACTCTATGATGAAGTCATCAAACCTTGGGGATGTTATTGCTTCAAGCCGTATATTGCTCTGGGTATTGTCACTCTTGGTCACCAGAAGATCCAGATCCTCTTGGTAACCTTACAAAGAGTAAATTGTTCATTAAAAATACTAAGTGGTGGACTTTTTGCACTTCTACCTGACAGAAGAACTATCTGAAGTCAAGGGATTTAGAATCTTCAAAGAGATGAACATACTAGACAAACCTGAGTCAGCAGTCCACCTGGCCACACCCCTAGTTGGCCTCTCTTTGCTTGGCCCTGAGAAACAGGTTCAGGCATCATTGCTGTTCAAAAATATTAATCAATCTTTGCCAAAAGTGATCATGAACAGGGCTGTGCAGAAGAAGTTACCCATAACATCAACACAGGGTTCATCCCTCCTATCTGGATGAACCTTATAAGACAGTTAAAAGCCAATGAAGAAGTCATCTCAGAGGAAGTTAGCATATTGCTGAAACACAGCATGCTGATTCTGTACCAAAGTCCATGGGCGTCCCCTATCTTGATTATCTAAAAGAAATATGGTTCCAACAGAGCTTTTATTTACTATTAACGCCTCAACAAGATCACTAAGAAAGACTCATACCTTCTCCCTTGCATAGACAACATACTGGATGGTCTCATAGTTGCCAAGTAATTTTATGAAAGTTACCTTATATTGGGATATTGGCAAATTGAGCTGCCCACTGAGGAGCAGGAAAAATGTGCCATACTAACCTCACAAAGGTTATTTCAACCAACAAGAATGCCACAAGAATTGTGAAATGTTTCTGACACCTTTCAGCAAGCAATGGACACCATCCTTGGCAACCTTAAACTTTCCTGAATTTTAGTATACTTGGATGACATCAAAATCTTCTCAAGGACCTTCAAAGAGCATTTAGCTCAACTTGAGGAAGTTTTCAAGAGGTTGACGGCTGCCAACCTCAAGATAAAGTCACTCAAATGCCAGTTCCTTAAAGACCAGCTGGAGTACCTGAGCTTTGTCATAGACAGTCACAGTCTACGCCCGCAGCCTGCAAAGACCAAAGCTATTTCAAAGATGAAACAACCTGAGTTTAAATGGGACATACATGTCTTCTTTGGCATGTTTGGTTATTATTGACGCTTCATCTCACTCTTTGAAGCCATCAGATAACCGCTCTTCTACCTGCTAAAGCCAGGTGTTGACTTCATACGGAGTAAACAATGCCAAGGAGCATTCAACAAACTATGATTAGCATTGTCAAGTGACCATGTATTGATGTACCCAGAATTTGACAGACCATTCATGATCCATACCAACGCCTCACTTACTGCAGTTGGGGCTGTATTATCCCAACTTGACAACAAAGTACTCAAACACCCTGTGGCATATGCTAGAAGAACTTTAAATGTTCACAAACACAAATACCCTGTGACAGAGTGCAAATGCCTGGCAGTCATCTACACATTCAAGCAATTTTGGTTCTACATCCATGGGGTATGATTCACAGTGGTCACATACCACACATCCCTAGCTTGACTCCAGAGCCTCAAGGAACCAGAATGCCAACTTGCTTGGTGGGCGCTAAAACTGCAGGCACTGGACTATAAATTTTCCATCTCCCTGGAAGCAAGCACCAGAATGCAGACTGCCTATCACGCTTTCCTTCTGTGATCTTAGTGAGCCCATTAACAGATCAGCTGTACGGCAAAGTGATGACCAGGGAGTTTAGTGACAAGCCTGAGAAAGTACAGCATATTCTACAAGATCTCCAAAAGGATACAGTACTATTAAATGGCATGCTATACAAGTCAGTGGATGGCAAGGAACACATATTCCCTCCTCCCTCCAAAAGGAATAGTATTGTCACAGCTGCTCATAAGGCAACAGGTCATGGAGCCTTTCAGAAAACCAAGAAATCCTGTCTTGCACCTACTTCTGGGAAACAATGAATTTTGACATTCAGGAGACAATCAACTGCTGCATTAAATGCCAAGGGAATAAGCCACTATGGGAAAGCACAACTTACCAAATGGTGCAGCCCCATTTTGCCTGGCATACCGTATCCATGGACGTGATGGGACCACTCCCACATAGTGGCCCTAGCTTTTTTATATGATAGTTGATATCAATCACCTCACTAAGTGGGAAGAGGCTCAACCTCGCAGGAAGGTGGATGTACCTTCTACCGCACAATATGTCTTAGACGCTATCATACTACACCATGGCTACCCCCAGTTCCTACTCTCAGATAATGGTACCAACTTCACAGCCTCTGTAATATCAAGAGTGAATGATCTCATGGGAGTTTAGGCAATAATTTACACTCCATACCACCCTGAAACCAATGGGATGATGGAGTGTGCCAACAGTACCCTAACCCAGATCTTCTGGAAATTAGCTTCATCATGTATATCCTCCTGGGAAACATAATTAGGAGTGACAGTGTTTGCGTAAAACATTGTTCTTCATTCAACCAATGGAGTGTCAGCATTCCAACTGATGTATTACTGTCATCCTGTCATTTATCCTGTCCTATAATTGGCACTAGTGACTCTGAGTAACTTTTCTATGACCAGTACCTGAGTCAACTAGCCAACACTCTCATCAAATTTCAAGCATCTGCTTTTAGTAACACAGCTATTAAGACTCATGTCAGTTTTAGAGGGACTCAAATAATAGAGCCATATTAACTTCTTTTGAGGTAGGGAAGAAGTTGCATTCTGCAACACACAAGGTGCAGGTAGATTCCATAAAATAGATAAACTATGGATAGGTTCTTTTGAGATCATAGATAAAACCTCACCTGATGCTTACACCATCAAGGATAAGGATAACAGACACATATTCAACCAAGTACATGTAGAGGTCTTACGTTTATTCTGCACCCCAAAGGAAGTGTCTAATTAAGCATCTTATTGACCTTGTTACAAAAATAAGCATAACATAAATACTCTATACAGTAAAATGAGAAAAGTATTTAAATGACAAATTGTGCAATATATTGGATAAGGACATAGTCCTATAAAACTTTATTACTGAGTGCCCTCTTCAGGCTCCTCAGGGATGTGATAGGTGGTAACCTCCACATAGTCACCAAAAGCGTGGGTGGCTACCACTTGATAAAGGACAACAATATTGCGGAGCCACATGCACCACACCTCAGGAGAAAGTCACTCCCAGTGCATGATGGGCACAGACAAGGCCAACTCCCCATCAACCAGGTAACCCAGACCACACTGGATGAGAAAGCATGCTTCTAACACCAGAAACTCCACAATAAACCCCTCAGAGAAATAGTCAGCCATAAGACCCCTTTGACAACACAACACCTCATAACATTAGTACTTCAATATGGCCTTCATCTGGGCCAAGGAACCACAAGGAAGCAAAGGTTTGGGGACCAGGAAAAGGTTACCCAACAAGGCCATATGGGGAAGATATTAGGAAAGATCACCAGTCTCAAACTTCTACAGAATAACATTGATAACATCAGCTAATTGGTTGTGTTGATTATCTGTGCGCTGAAGCCCCTACTGTCGAGTGGAGTTAGGATTGGGCCCCCAAGCACAGGACCAGACTTGCACCACCACACAATTAAAATCAATTGCTCACACATAATTGGCATACAAAACCAAATAAGAGCAGAGCAGCTCCACCAAGACTCCCTCCAAGGGCCAGGAAAACTTGCAAATAGCCACATAGCAAACAGCAGGAGGGTGGTAGTGCTACAAGAATCAAATACAGGTTTGAATATCCACCCCTTGCCCACAGAACAGGAGGACAAAGGGTAATTTGCTCAGGAATTCATATACCTGAAAAAGGCTTTTCATCTCAAAGTCTTCATGATCAGGATCATGGGTGAGCACAACTGTCACAAATGACAAAATCTTGTTAAAAATGCTCATGGAAGAATAACAGCTATAGGATTTGAACCCCAATACCCCGCGGGCTGCCAGCCTGCAGGCCCAACTGCTCACTTTTTCTGGGCTCAAACAAGAGCCAAATCTGTCTTTGGTGAAACTCCTGATGCCCATCAGTCTAGAGTCACCAGCGCCTGTGCCTCCCTTGCAAAAGGATTCTATTAGTCTCACTAATGGCAGCGCAGGCTTGGCCAGTGACCCCAAGATAACTGGGGCCACTGCGGCTGGGGAATTGAAGAAACTTCTTGTGGAATGCAGGCCATCCAAGGATGACCAATCCTGTAACTCAAAAAGGGAATTTGAGTCTTCTCATTTCAACCCAGCCAATTAAAGATCTCCTGTGCAAGATGCCACCAAGGGTTGCCTAACCCTGGTAGATGGTACCACCTGGCCCAAGGGGAAATACAAAAGTTTTCCCATGGTAGTTGGGAATACTTATACCCTAGGTTGCCAGGAAGTTGCCTATCAAATTTCTTGCAATAAAGTGACATGAAACTTTGGTTCAACCAGTTATCCCATACTTTATTTTAGTTCTATTTCACTTGCAGACTAACCTCTACGGCCTTGTCCCCCACATCCATCAATCCCAAGAAACTGCAGACCATCTGCCCAAGCTATATCAACCACTCAGAGCACTCTTTGGCCTGGTACATTTCATGGAATATCCACCCAACCCAGCATATTCAGAGTTCACTCTAGAGGAAATCCTAATCTACAACCCTGAAGCCAGAACCCAAGAGACTGAGATCATTGGCAAAGAAGGATCCTGTATTACCATGCCCCTCTGCTATTCTGAGATAAATACAACTACCTGCCAGCTTACCAAGTTCCAATGACCCCGCCCCTCACCCCACGGCCCAACTGCCAGCAGGATTCTGTGGCAGCCAATGAGTCCACTTCAACTCAGATATTCAGAGTAATGTACATCACTCTTACTAAACTCATGGATTATATGATCCCCTTCAATGGGCCCTGGGCCGTCCTGGGCAAATCCTTATCATATATTGTAAAGTTAGCTCCTATCCTCTGGTGGGCCCTACCCTCTGGGCCTGCAGGCTGCCTACCCGCAAGTTCTCAGGAACTCCCCACAGGATGAATCCCTGACAACAGCCCTCCCCAACAAGGCAGGATCTGGAGTATATGGGACAGTAGGAGACCAAGAAATACCTGCTCTTTCCCGCCAAGCAGCTGGGTCAACTGAAGAAGCCCTATTGGCATCACCACTTGCCAAAGGAAAACAATTCCCCTGCTTAACGTCTTGTTCCAAGATGAGACTGTGGGGGCACTGGAAATGGTTGGTCACTGTCAGGGACCCACTTAAAAGGGAATAAAATCCCCAATCCTGTGGGCCATAGGGCAACCTCCAGAATTAACTCATACAGAATGGAACATCCTCCATGTCAACAATTCTCAAAAATATTTTCTTATTTTCAATATTAAAGCTTATTTTTTTTCTTGGTTAAATAATTAACACTGATAATAGAAGCAATGTTTGCTTTTTATTTTGAGCTTTTAATTGAAATTATAAAAGATAAAGCAAAAATAATTTTTGAAATTGTTGACATGGAGGATGTTCCATTCTGTATGAGTTAATTCTGGAGGTTGCCAGTCATAGTCCCTAGGTTTAGTCTTACAATAACTGAACCAGTGGGAACCGTGACCATTTCTAGGTACCTGAATTGACCTAGGAAGGCAAATCTCCCCATAAGAGAGCTAAAACTTTGTAGGAGATGATACCCTACCAGGTATATCAGAAGGTAGAATGACACGTTGGGTCAAACCAGGGAAATCTCGGCTTCATGAGACTTAGATTTAGAACAGTCATAGTTTAATTTTCTTCCCCAATGTCCAAAATGATATTTAAACCAATAATGCACCAAGGACTCCTCTTGGTGCAAATCTTCTGGTGAGGAGTTGTGCCAGTCAGTGGTTTGGGTTGGCCCTTCAAGGGAAAGGACAACAGGAAGTAGGGAGATTAGACACCAGAACAGAAAATAGTTTACCTTAATGGTACTAAGAAATATCAAGATAGAACTGTGTGCAAGATAAGATAGAAGGAATAATCTTTATTGTTGGAACAAGGTTAAAGATAATCAAAAGCTGACTTAAAAATTGTCTGTGAGATAAAAATAAAGTAGAGGGCCATTTGAAAATAGAAGGAAATTCAAAACCAAGTTTCTTAAGGCAGAAACCTTCTAGGAAGTTTTTAACAAGGTTTTTCTTCACCCGAATGGTTAACAGCATAAGAAACCAAGAGTTGTGGCAACAGCAGAGGGAAAAAATTAAGATCTAGATATGAAATGGTTAAAGGAGCGGGGCTGAATACAGTGTGGGCTGAACAGAGTGTCAAGAGCTGCTTGAGTAATTATTGTGACTAGATGCAAAAACTGCTGAAGGAGCAGCCAATCAAAGCCCAAGTGGTTGATGACGTTTGTGTTGTTTATATTAACCTTTCTTGTTTTAGGATTGAAGTCAAAAGCAAAAGCTGAATAAATCAATCCCTTAGGAATAGGCAAAGCATCTTTAAAAACTGACTATCATTAATGCTAATGTTTCCAAGGTTGTCCAGAGTTTGAATCTTGTTTAGGCATCTAATTAATATAAATGGATTCAATTTGAGCTCTTTGTTGGAGGTTTCTGATACAAAAGTTTGGGAAGACAAAATATTTCTAATTGAATTATCATTCTGGTAGTCAGGGGAGAATCCCCTGAGACTCAAAATGTGACTTTTTATCAACAGAATTTTATTTTTAGGACACATTATCAGCAATAATAGAGTAAAGCCAGACCCAGAAAAGATACAAGCCATGACCAACATGCCAGCGCCGCAAAATAAGAGTGAGCTTCATACATTCCTAGGAATGATAGCCTATGTCAGGAGATTTATCTCTGACTGGGGTTCCTTAACTGCCCCCTTGTCTGCAATCACAGGCAAAACAACCAAGGTTGTATGGACACCACTAAGAGACCAACATTTCCAACAACTCAAAGAGCACATGGTCACTGCCCTTATCTTACAACATCTATATGTGAAGGTATACAAACTAGAAACTGTTGCCTCTGAAATACAATAGGAGAGATACTCCAAATTTAAACTGCAGAAAAGAACTTCCTCCCTGTAGCATATATATCAAGAAAGCTGTCTGATAATGAAAAAGATATCTGATCATGACAAAGAACTTGTAGCTATTGTTCACTGTCTAATGAAGTGGTAATTTTACCTTGAAGGTGCACAAATATTTAAAGTGCTAACCAACCACAATTTATTGGTATTCTTCAAGAAATATCAGCACCTATTAAGATGACAAGTTGAATGGATGAGCCTTATACAAAGGTACCCCATGATATTTGAATACAAACCAATCAAAGAAATGCTTACTGCAGACACTGTCATGAATGACATTTCAATACTTGTATTGGAAACCCAAGAGTTAAACCCCGGTTCCCAGAAGGCGGATCCAACCCTCCAGACCAGTCCAGGAACCGCTAATCTGTTAAAAGACGGGCTCAAATCAGTGAATTACTCCGTGTTCTGCCGGCCTACTACAAAGGACCCTTCAAAGATGACTTGAGTCATACAAAGTGGACGGGGGACTGCCAACTTGCTAAATTGCATACTTGAGTTAACAAGTTACTCTGAGACCCGCCAGTCTCCCAAGGACAATTCCCCAAATGGTCATCAGATTGATGCTAACCTTGAGCCACCAAAGACCCAAACCTATGCAGCGGTTGCAGCTTGCCTTAAGGAGGTTAAACCAAACCCTATTCTCAACTCTGCCAATGACCTGCCGGCATGCCGCCCAGAGAGGGTAGTACAATTGAACTACTCAGGTGACATAGTGAACAGTGGTGGCAGAATGAAGCATTGCCACTTCTATTCATCAGAGCAGGTACTACCTGGATCCTCCCCCCCGAGACTCTAAGCCAAGATCCATGCCCCGCCAGTACCTTGTCTGCAAACCTGAACCCTGCAAAAATTGAAGGAGCAAAATCCCATGGTATAAAAACCCCAGCAGTATGTTGAAGACCACATAGTCATTTTTGATAATAAAGTTTTAAGAACCTTTGGTTTGCACAAATCTTACCCTATCTAGTCTTAGTGATCTTCCATCTTAATTCCAGTCAAGTAGACCACCAGGCTGCCGCCCTCCCCCAAGACCAACCTGCCAAATTGCCCCAGGCATTATACCGTCCCCTGGGAGCCCCCTTTGGACCTGTGCAATTTACTGAATACCCCCCAACCCGGCCTAATCAGAGTACAACTTAGAGACCATCCTCATTGCTGACCTCTTGGCCAAGACTAGAGAAACCAAATACATAGGACACAAAGGAAAGTGGTACAAAAGGCCGCCAAGATTATTCAAAGACAAGTACAATTATCTGCCTTCCTACTTTGTTCCTATGACTCCTCCCTTAACCCCATAACCAGACCGCCCGCTGGAACCTACTGCCGCAGCCAAGACTACCTCTATCCAACTGTTTGGAGTACTCTACATTACTTTGACAGGTTTGGTAGATTCTGTGGTCCCCAACTCCGGACCCTGGTCCTTACTTGGACAATCTGTATCTTATATTATCAAGTTAGCACCCATTCTATGGTGGGCCCTACCCGCTGGCTTGGCTGCACTTCACCCCAAGCCGCCCAATGCCTCTACCTATGACTGGCTTCCTGACATTATGACAATCTTTTACAAACACAGTAACCTGGGCCCCAAGATGTTATTAACACTTGGGGCAACTTGTATGCTCTTTTTTGTGATAGTCACTTATTACACCCATAAGGCACTTACCTCCCTGATACTCCCATGAATGAAGAACCAACCCGCCAAAGAATTGAAAGACCCTGCACCTGGTGCAGAATCCCAGAATCTGGCCACATCACAAGTGCAAAAATGTGATAGTGAACTAGACCACAACCAAGGCAGATATGCCCCAGATGGGCAAACTCACCTTAGAAGAAGCCCGCCAAGCCATGCCAGTCCTCTGCCTCCACTTCCAAACCAACGCCAACGTTACCTCAGTGACACTGAGAAAGTCTTGGGGGTGGCCACCATGCTATCAGGAGACGCACTGGATTGGTTTGGGAAGGCCACTGCCAAAGATGTTGAATTTTGCCTTGACTATTCAAAATTTGAAGCTGAACTCATGAGCACTGGCAATGACCAAGACACCAGATACTATGCGCTGAACTCTATGTTAGAGATCTGACAAGCAAACCATCCTATCCAAGCCTATATTGACAAGTTCCTTAAACTGAAAACGCACACCCAACTTGAAGAGGAAATTTCTGCCATTATCTTCAGAAAGGGAGTTAATTCAGCCATGAAAGGCCTGTTGAAGCACCACCCGCCTACACTGAGCCTAGAGGAATTACTGCCCCTATGCAAAGGCCTGATTCTAAACCAAGAAGGACAGAACGTGAATCCTGCCTGAGCCGTCAGAGCCATGACGCCCAATTGACCTGGAATGTCCCCTGATAAGTTACAACACCACTATTGAGATGGGTTATGTTTCTACTGCCATGAGGCTGGGCATCTAACCAGAGCATGCCCTAAGAAGAATACACCTTCTGTATCCTTGGCACAAATAAACACCTCTGCGCAATTTTATAAATTCACCCAAGTGACCATAGACTGTATGGGAATCAAGTGTCAGATAGAGGCCTTTATTGACACAGGAGCGGATGAAAGCTTCATTGACGCCAACCTGGAAAAGGAACTAGGACTAACAGCTTCCAAGCGCAGCCTTCAAGTAACCATGGGAAACAGTTCCCTGGACACTGGCTACAAGTGCAAACAGGAGCTTCCCTTGACAATTGGACAGAACGTGACCCAACTCCCTTGATCCTCTTGCTGGGATTGCTCCATCCTCTAGTACTGGGGGACTCATGGTCCGACAGATACGGTCTGATTCTAAATTATTGTGAGCAGCCCGCCACCTTAGGACAACCTGAATCTTGTGACACTGTTCCGTTCCGTATGAGTCCTGGCAGAACCCCAACCAACAGACTCCTAACCATAAAGATGGGACCCAGCGTTGGGACACTACCTATTCCCCTGCAAAAGTGATACCACATATTTAGCAAAGAAGAGGCCACAAGACTACCCAACCACTCAATCTACAACCACACTATAGACCTACTACCAGGTACCCAACTACACCACGGCCCCATCTACAGTTGCAACCACCAAGAACAAGTGGCCTTGAAAGCTTACTTAGAGGATATGGTAAAAAAGGGGTTCATCTGAGTATCAAAGGCCCCGTGCTTGTCACCTATGCTGTTTGTAGGGAAGAAGGACGGCGGAATGGTCCCTGCGTGAACTACCAGAAGCTGAATGATATCACTGTGAAAAACTGCTATCCCATCCCCAACGCCAACGGCCTTTGTGACACACTAACTGGAGCCCAGGTGTACTCAAAAATTGACCTAAGAGATGTGTTCAACCAAATCCAAATCAAAGAGGGCAACAAATACAAAACAGCATTCAAGACCAGGTATGGACTCTACAAATACCTGGTGATGCCATTTGAACTATGCAACACTCCCAGCACCTTCCAGCGCATGATAAACACATTGTTGGGTGAATACCTTGACCAGTTCTGCATGGCTTACCTCAACAACATCCTGATCTACAGCAAGACCCACAAGAAACACCTACACCACCTGGACCTTATACTAGAAAAACTCTCCCAAGCAAACTTACATGCTAAGCTTAAGAAGTGTAAATTCTTCCAGTCTGAAGTTGAGTTCCTGGGATACATTGTGAAGACCGGCAGGTTTGCCATGGCACAGGACAAAGTAGAAGCAGTAACATCTTGGCCGGTGCCCAAATGCAGGAAAGATGTGAGAAGCTTTTTGGGCCTGGCAAATTATTGCAGGGATTTCATCCAAAAAATTTCTCTGATTACCTTGCCCCTGACCCGCCTTTGCTCTGAAAAGGTTATCTTTGCTTGTACTGACAAGTGCACATCAGCATTTGAGGTCCTGAAGCTTGCTTTCACCTCTGCCCCTGTCCTGGCCATGCCCAACCCATCCAAGCCATTTGTACTGGAAACCAACACATCTGACTTTGCAGTGGGCGGGGTCCTTCTTCAGGAAGTAGGGGATGGTATGCTACATCCTGTAGCATATTACTCCAAGAAGATGCTGTCTGCTGAAGAAAACTACCCAATCTATGACAAGGAGATGCTTGCAATAATGAAGACCCTGAAACATTGGCGCTGGTACCTATGTGGTGCCAAATTTCCAGTAAAAGTCTTAACTGACCACAAGAACTTGGTTTACTTCTTTAAACCCAGACAGCTAAACCAGAGGCAGACCAGATGGGCCTTGGAACTGGCTGACTATACCTTGACCATTGACTACAAGCCTGGGAAGGCAAATGTGGTACCTGACGCCTTGAGTAGAAGATCTGATCTGATTCCTTCCTCTACAGAAACCAAGGACCACAACACACATGTACTCCTCAACCCAGCCAGCCTAGGCATCCGACTGATGTACATGAAAATCATGGCCCGCAAACCTGACGTAATTGAGGTGCAGAAACAAGACAAATACTCAGTGTACCTTGTTGCTGACTTGACCTCAGACCCAGAGAGCCGCCACCACAAGAAAGGATTCTTGCTGAAAGGATCCACCCTGCTATTACATAACCAGATCTATGTACCAGAAGGTGAAACAAGGACCAAAGTACTCATTGACTATCACAACTCAGAGATGGCCAGCCACCCTGGCAGACTCAAGACACTCTGAGGAATCAAGAAGAATTAAGCTTGGCCCCAACTGGACAAAGATGTGGCCGCCTACATCAAAGGCTGTGAGACATGTGGAAGAACCAAAATCCGTAGATCCAAACCTGAAGGCCTGCTAAGACCACTAGACATACCTGCAGGGCCCTGGTAGTCCATTTCAATGGATTATATTGTAGAACTGCCTCCCTCTAATGTGTTCAACACCATCCTGGTCATGATAGATATGTTTACTAAGATGTTCTATTTTGTCCCTACCACCACCCACTGCACCGCTGCAGAGACAGCTATACATTTCCACAACCGCATCCTAACTCAACACGGCACTCCGTCAGAAATCATCACTGATAGAGGACCATAATTCACCTCCAAATACTGGACTCAGGTGATGAAGGACTTGGGGGTAAAGCGCTGTGTATCAACCTCCTACCACCCACAGACAGACAGCCAGACTGAACAAGTGAACCAAATACTTGAGCAATACCTACAATGCCATGCCAACGCCAACCAGGATAACTGGGCCAAGATGCTACCCATGGCACAGTATGCCTACAACAGCAAAGACCACGCCTCCACAGGAATGTCCCCCTTCAAGGCCAATTATGGATTTGACCCATCTTGGGATCCCAGTATTGGTAGTAAGGAAATAAACACGTCAGGACAAACCTGGATTGAACAGATACACAACACCCAACAAACCTGTCTTAAGAATCTGACCCACAGCTGTCCAGACTTATAAGGCTTTCACCAACAAAAAGAGAATTCCTGGGAAACCATTGAAGGTAGGGGACAAAGTTTATCTGGACTCTCAAAACGTGCTTCTGACTGTTCCCTTTTAGAAGTTAGCCCACAGAAGAAGTGGCCCCTACAAGATCACCAAACTAGTGGGTGAAGTAGCATTTGAACTAGAATTATCCCCCTCGTGGAAAATACACAACGTCTTCCACCGCGCACTTCTATTCAAGAAAGAAGGAAACTCACTCCCTCACCAGAAACCCAAGGCTGACCCCCGTCCCATCCAAGTAGGACGCTCTGAAGAATATGAAGTTGAATATGTTCATGGAGTTTGTACCCACTATAAAACCCTCCAGTACTACATCAAGTGGAAGGGATATCCACCTGAAGAAAGCACCTGGGAACCATTAAGCAACCTACCCAACGCCCAACTAGCAATCCAACAATACCTTGAGAAAAAGGCCAGGAAGGAAGGGACCCCTGGGAAGGAAGGGGATGATGTCATGAATGACATTTCAATACTTGTATTGAAAACCCAAGAGTTAAACCCTGGTTCCCAGAAGGCCGATCCAACCTCTCCAGACCAGTCCAGGACCCGCAAATCTGTTAAAAGACGGGCTCAAATCAGTGAATTACTCCGCGTTCTGCCGGCCTACTACAAAGGACCCTTCAAAGACAACTTGAGTCATACAAAGTGGACAGGGGACCGCCAACTTGCTAATTTGCGTACTTGAGTTAACAAGTTACTCCGAGACCCGCCAGTCTCCCAAGGACAATTCCCCAAATGGTCATCAGATTGATACTAACCTGGAGCCACCAAAGACCTGAACTTATGCAGCGGTTGCAGATTGCCTTAAGGAGGTTAAACCAAACTCTATTCTCAACTCTGCCAATGACCTGCTGGCACGCCGCCCAGAGAGGGTAGTACAATTGAACTACTCAGGTGACATGGTGAACAGTGACGGCAGAATGAAGCATTGCCACTTCTATTCACCAGAGCAGGCACTACCTGGACCTCCCGCCCCCAAGACTCTAAGCCAAGATCCATGCCCCGCCAGTACCTTGTCTGCAAACCTGAACCCTGAAAAAATTTAAGGAGCAAAATCCCATGGTATAAAAACCCTGGCGGTATGGTGAAGACCACATTGTCATTTTTGATAATAAAGTTTTATGAACCTTTGGTTTGAACAAATCTTACCCTATCTAGTCTTAGTGATCTTCCATCTTAATTCCAGTCAAGTAGACTTCCAGTCTGCCGCCCTCCCCTGAAACCAACCTGCCAAATTGCCCCAGGCATTATACCGTCCCCTGGGAGCCCCCTTTGGACCTGTGCAATTTACTGAATACCCCCCAACCTGGCCTATTCAGAGTACAACTTGGAGACCCTCTTCATTGCCAACCCTTGGCCAGGACTAAAGAAACCAAAATCATAGGACACAAAGGAAAGTGCTACAAAAGGCCGGCAAGATTGTTCAAAGACAAGTACAATTATCTGCCTGCCTACTTTGTTCCTATGACTCCTCCCTTAACCCCACAACCAGACCTCCCACTGGAACCTACCGCTGCAGTTGAGACCACCTCTACCCAACTGTTTGGAGTACTCTACATTACTTTGACAGGTTTGGTAGATTCTGTGGTCCTCAAATCCGGACCCTGGTCCTTACTCAGGCAATCTGTATCTTATATTATCAAGTTAGCACCCATTCTATGGTGGGGCCTACCCACTGGCTTGGCTGCATCTCACCCCAAGCTGCCCAATGCCTCTACCTACAAATGGCTTCCTGACAGTCACCCTGTCAAGGATATACTGTAAACATCTCCTATGCACTGATGGAGACCCCAATTGGCCCATGTTAATCATGGGAAATCTCTAAGAGGGGTTCCCACCTGGTACACCAATGAACATCTAAGAGAAATTCCTAAAGAACAAACATCTGTTCAAAAAGTATATGGTACTCTACACCACATATCACCAAGTGTCAATAGTGTACTCTATGTCCTTTCAACACAAAAGATTGACACAATCCTTTGATATCACAGAGATCTGGAACACACCTGCAGCAGGAACTTGCATGAATACCTCAAGACACACTACTGGTGGCCCAACATGATTGGCAACATCAAGAAGTACTATATCAATTCAAAGTCTGTGAAAAGTACGCCTGCTCCAAGGCACCCCCCAACTCAGTAATATCAGTGTTAATCACACAATCTTTCAAAGTGTGGTAACTGGACTTTGTGAGACCAATGCCTGGCAATAACAAAGGCAAAAAGTACATTCTCACAGCTATTGACTATGCAACTAGACAGCCTGTAGCACATGATACAAAAGAACACAAAGTAAATTATGTAAGACAATTTATTGGCAAAGAGATCATAGCTAAGTTTGGCAAACCTGAACTCCTGATTACAGCTAGAGGAACCAAACTAAAGCCATTGGCACCAATTTCTATCTTACCAAAAATGAAAAAAGCACACCATAGCCAGCCCCTATCACCCGCAAGCAAATGAAAGAGTAGAAAGGCTAAATGTTTTCCTAGTAGGAGCCCTCAGTAAGCCATCTTCTAATAAATCAAAAGCCTGGGTTGACATACTGCCAACAGCGCTTATGGTGCACAGAACACAGGTTAACTGCAATACAGGAAAAAGACTATATGAACTTGTCTATGGACATAAGCCCACCATTGTTAGCACTACCTCAAGACCACAATCACTTCTGCCCAAGAAAGTGCCAGGCAACAGTGATCCTGATGTACAGCTTGCCAGAAAGGGCCAAGAAGACAAGGAAAAGAAAAGAATTGAAAGAGAAGCAATCCCGTTACAACAAGAAAAGTTCCAAGTTAGAGACAAGATCTGGGTTGTCAACAACAACCAACACAAATTAGACCCAGGATTGCGCGGACCAGGCATTGTCATGGAGGTGAAACCCGATAACACCTACTTCATCAAAGGGATTGGAGCTTGAACTGAACTGAAACGTATGTATCATGACTGACTCTGTTTGTGTAAGGCAAGAGCAGCCCAACAAAATTCAAGGCTCTCTGTACCCAATACCAAACTAGATCAATAACAAGCCCATATTCCTGACACTCCCAAGAAAATTCTCAAGGCTCCACCTTCCAGCACCCCAGGGGGGGATGTTGCAACATCTATAATTACTCCCTCTTGTGGAATTGATTCTCCAAGTAATTTGCCAAGTGATTCCCTGACTAATCATAAAGTTAGTGGCACTGCTATCATTTGACCATCTATTATGGGGATCAAAAATTTCAAATCCTAAGTGGAACACAACTTGGACAAGCCTTGTGACTTAAGAGAAACAATCACTTGGATAATCCTCATGACCTCCATGATGCACATGGACAGCATGTGGCTTTTCATGATACTATATATTATTATATATTCATATCAAATAAAGTATCATTCTCTTCTTAATTTTTCCATTTATCTTGTTTTATATACTTCCCAGAAGTATATAAATAACCCTGGCTAATTAATTTGTTTGCAATTGTTTGAAATTGCGTCATTAATACTATTTTGATATGGCCTTTGAATGATGATATATGCAAAGAGTTGGTTGATTTTGCTTTTGAGTTTTGGAATTCCTTGCCTTTTGTAAATGGATCTGTACCTATCTCCACCCATTTCAGAATACCATACCTTCCCTTGTCTGATCCTGGCATGACCTCACCCCAATGTGACCCCCTCTGCCACTCTGTCTACCTAATGAGTGATCATTGTCCCTTGTCTACTATTTAAGTAGAATCATTTCTCCTAATAGAGACAAGTTTATCCACATTTGTTTTGGCTTTAAAATTCTTCAAGCCTTTTCCTTTCCTTTTTCCAAAATGAAGTCCTCATCTTTTATTCCAGGAAATTAAGGTATGTGCCCTTAATTTTGCCCTGAAGGCTAACCCAAGACTAGCTTCAAATCTCAAATCTTTTTTATAAAGATTTCCTGCTGTGTCCTCCTGGATGTTGTCCCCAGGAGCCAAACACAACAAAATGGTGCTCACTACAGGGGCTGCAAGCCCCTTGGTTAACCTGTTCCCGTGTGCATTCTCTGGTCCTTCCCCCTTTGTTTCTGAAGTACCCAAGCAACCTAAAGTTTCTATTCCCCCTATAGAAGAATATATCACTGATGCCCCCTCAACTTGTATGGTATTAGTGCTATCCCCTGGGCCCTCTTGGGCCCCCTTCCAGCTTTCTCACTCAACTATGAGCAAGCTCGTGCCGCTGCCTGCTCTCTCCTTCATACAGGCACTGTGGCCATGCACACTATCCCTGGTCTCCGTCCTGGGTATGCTTCTGAAGACCTATATTCCTTCCTCTTAGACTTTGGTCTTCCCCTCACATTGATGGAGTCTATGGAGACTATTGGCGTGTTAGTCAACCAGTTCATCCAACCTGCGCTGGTCCATCATCAATTGGTGTTGGGATCTCAAAACCAGCTCTTGACTGCCGTAGCCACCGCTGTTTCTAACAACCATGCTCAGAATATGGCCTATCAAGAATGGTCCCATAGCCTCTTTTCTTGCATTTCAGATAACCAGCGCAACTTGCTAGCTTCACAAAAGTATCTGACCTTGTCTCTAAACTCCCTTCACTCCTTGCTCCCTGGGTATATTAGGGATCAACTTTTTGAACTGGATGACCACCAAGCTACTTGGCGTAGCCAGATAGAGTCAACCCTCCTAAAATATTGTCAAGATTTTGAGACTCTAGTTGCTGAACAAATCAGTTTCAAGAACATGTTAATACCCAGCTCAAGCTGGTTGGGACCCACATTGATACATGGGGCCAACATCTACACTTACAGTATGGCTTGGACAAGACTGCTTTGGGAAACACTCTGAGTCAAGTTCAAAACTATGTCAATGATAGGGTGGACTCAATTGAAGTGACTCCGTCAGCTCCTTTGGTTGATATCCCATCTGCCTTTGAAGCTAGGGTATAGGAAGCTATAACTAAACTCAAAGCCACTACTTGACATCAAGCCTTGGTCCCGCATCCTCTGCCTGTCAAACCTACAACTGATCCTTGCAATGCCATGCTAACTGACCAATTAGCTACTTTGTGAGGCAAGATTAAGTGTTTGAGACAACATTTCTCTGACCCTGATGGCTTTTCCTCTGAATATGATGGCAAAAGGGAGACTGAAGTCTCTGGTACTCCTACCCACCTTGATCATGGGTGTTGCCCTGGATTGGAAGGCCAATCCCATGTCAACTGTGCTCTTGCTTTGGATCACTTAGTGGCAGTAACTAATGATGTTGCTGATAGACAGGATTCATTGGAGAGAGAGGTACAAAACCTCTCCTGCTTTACCAAGACAATGAATGGACAGGTCATCCCCTTGGTTGCCCAGACCACTTCCTTGACCACTCGCCTTAATGGGATCACTGGCACCTTATTGGTGCAAAAAATTAAGATTGAAAAATTTGGAGTTGCTGCCGCCACTTCTAGAGATATTAGTGTACAGAACAGCTCTACCCTGGATACCCTAGAGGAAAGCCTTTGACTCCTATGGGCTAGACAACCTGATGCTGAATCCAAGTTTGAAAGCAACCCCCACATTATTGTCCTCACCCCAGGTGACAACATCCAATCCACCTCCTCTTCCATTGACCCCAATTACAAGCCTTTGTTCAAGCAGATATTTGACCCTTAAACCTCTACCATTGCTGCATTTATGACAATTTATGAGACTGCAATGTGTAGGGCCACTAGTGAACTGAAGAAGGAGCATATTTTTACCTGCCTGCATACCATGTGTCAAGAATTTATGATCCCTGAACTCCCTTCTACTATCACTTGGGATGACATGAAGAAACTCCTAATTGAAGAGTTTGGAGGAGATCTCAGCTTGGAAGTCAAGAAGAATGTGTTTATGTATATTGCATTTAAGCCCAAAGAAACCTTGACTGAGTTTACTGATTGTTTCTACATTGAAGGACAACAGTTGATCACCAGTTGTCAATTAACTCCCCAGAAAGCGTACACAGCATTTTTAAACACTTTGAAGGTGAACCAACTCCTATGTCTGCACTTCAAGGCCCAAAAAGCTTCCCTTACTTCAATAAAGAGTATCAAGACCCTCTTACAGGGCATGCACTTGACCCATGGGTGTACCATAGTGCACAAAAATAAGGCCAACAATACAGGAACCACCTCCTGCACTCCACAATTATGACCCTAGGCTCAAGTGGGCTGTCTAAGAGACAAGGATGCCATAACTATGGTCAAGTAGGACACCACTCACGTACCTGCACCAACCCTCAGGTAGAGGGTTACAACCCAAAGGAACAGGCAAGAAAAGAGAGGTCAGCTTAGAGGAGGAGACACTCTCTGTTGACCAATCTCCCCCGTCTCCTCCTGATCCCCCTTCTGACAAGGAATCTTCCCCCTTGGCTGGCCCAACTATCCTTCACTTGTTTCATAACTTCTCTAGTGATTCTGAGCCTGAAGACTCTGACTGTGATGAGTCTGATAGCTATGGCTACTTGGTGCTGGTAGTCCCAGAGACAGTCTCTGTCCCTTACAAGCTATGTTCAGGGGAAACCACAAATATAACTTGACCATCTGCAACTAAAGCCAAGGCCATAGTGGCTTGACCTTACCTGGCTCAGGCCCATTGACTTCCCGTCTTGGTTGATTCTTCTGAAGAAGCCGCCAAGCTAGCTGAAGCTCTCTTATAGAATGTGATTGTATCTCTCCCACTGCAGACTGTGTATAAGGAAATTCCTGCCTTAAGATACATGTTAGCTAAATGGGAAATAGAGCTAGAAGCTGCGCAGGATGTGTTGGTTGTCTTGCTCCCCTTTGGGAAAGATACAACCCGGGTAGAAGTATCAATCCAAAAGGTTAAAATCAAAGCCATTCTGGACATGGGTTCTCCAGTCAACATAGTATCATCCAAGCTAATGAAGAAGCTTAAACTGGCTCCTGAACTCAACTACACTCAGTTGTATGGCATAGCTGCTATGGCACAGACTCAAGCCATTGTTGCCTACTCAACCCTACCCATGAGGTTTGGGAAACTCCTCATTGCATCCCCTGCTCCTGTCCTCAAGAACAAAAGCTATGACCTCTTGGTTGGTACACATTTCCTCTGTGAATATAAAGAGATTGTAAACCTGCAAGATGGATACCTATTGCTCTTAGGATATGAGGTCTCTTTGATTTTTGAAGAACCTCTGCGGCTCCCAGGAAAACGTCTTAAGACTTGAGTGCTTGAGTACCCCACAGGAATCTTCTCTCTCAAGTATAGGACTCATTCCTCCAACATGTGCACTCCTCCTCCTTCCAATCCTGCAGAGGAAGGTGTGCCTCTTCTTGCCCCTGCGGCTATCACTATTCCTCCAGGCTCCCAAGTGGTTATCAACTCCCAGATTTCTTATGAACTACCTGAAAAGACATTCCTGGAACTCTACTCACCCAAATCCCTAAGCCAGAAAGAACCCCAATTGTTTCCAGGAATCCTAGATCAAACTCACAAGGAGCCTGTACAACTGTTGCTTGCTAACCTGACAGCCCTACCCATGCAGGTGTCTTGGGGCCAGGTTGTAGGACATGGTTGTATATTGGGAGCAGAACAAGTGGTGTTCCTCTACCCTTTTGGAGCTTTCAGTGATTTTAATCTACCTGAAAATGATCCTCAAGTTCTCTCCTTATTCACTGCTGCCAACTTCCCAAAACTATCACCCATCCAACAGAAATATGTGTTGGGCTTGCTTGACTAGTTTAGCAATATCTTTGCCTCTTTACCTACGGACTATGGCCTAGCTAAAGGGTCATCCATCAGATTGATACTGGTGATGCTCCACCTTTTTGTGCCAAGCCTTACCGCTGTAGTAGAGTAGAGGATGTCCAGGTTTCTAAGGAGCAAACAACTCTTAGATGCTGGACTCTTGGCTCCCTCTCAAAGTCCTTGGTCCTCACTTTTACTGATCCTCAAGAAAAAGGAGGGAGGACATTACATTGGGATGAACTACCGTTGCCTGAACTTGCTCACTAAGAAAGACTTGTACCCCTTGCCCAGAATTGACAATGCTCTCAGACGGCTGGGTGGTTCCAAGTTTTTCTCAACTATGAATCTAGCTTCTGGGTACTGGAAAGCAACTTATCACCAGAAGATAAAGAAAAGGCTGCTCTCATCACCTCTGAGGGACTCTATAAACCTACTCAAATGCCTCAAGGACTCTGCAACACCCCAGCTACATTTCAAAGGGCTATGGACTCCATCCTACAAGACCTAAAGCTTTCTTGTGTCCTTGTTTACCTTGATGACATCACCATATTCAACTCTACCTTTACTAAACACTTAGAAGCCCTCAAGACTGTCTTCATCAAGATTTGCAAAGCTGTCTTAAAACCCAAACCCTCCAAGTGCTCCTTCTTTAAAGAGCAACACAAGTTCTTAGGTCATGTGGTCACCAAAACTGGAATCCAACCTAGTGTCAAGAGGTCTGGATATACAGGCATTCTGGCTACCGCCAACCTGCTTAACATCCAGCAATTGCCCAATTTAGTGCCCCTCCAATATACCATTTGACCTACTGAGAATGTTAACCAAGCAATATCACATGACAATCCAAGTATCCAGTGGCTCAAACCCATTCCGCACATGACCAACCCCTATGTTTGATCCAACTAAATCTCCACCACAGCTTAATCTATATTTCTAAAATATTATCCAATAAAAGATACTTCTCTTCTCTCCTAATTCTATATTTGAAGCCTTCCCAAAAAGTGCTCCTTACCACTGGTAGCAGCAGTAGGTTTTTTTGACCACACTCATGAAAGAGAAAATGACTGACCAAAACCCGCCCACCTTTGCTCACATACTCAACCAGGCCACATACCAGGAGACCTGAAAAACGTACTTCCACGCCCACAACATTGATGAAGATATACCTAGTGGATTTACCGTATTTGAAGGTCTGGTCATGCCCAAAGCATGTACCAAGATAATTCAGTACAGTTGCTTTCACCAACCACAAACAAACGCATAAACACCTATCACAGGTGAAGTTACCAACACCAAATACATTGGTATTGACAAGTTCTTTGGCAAAAACAAAGAAAACATCATAAACTGTCTAGACCACTCAGCCGTTAAACTTTGCGCCAGCCGCATCCCTCATGAGAAATGGGTCCAGGAAGCCAACAAGCGTATATACAAAGCCACAGCTAACTGGTTTTCCACCTGGGTTGGCTCACAAACTGACAACCAGCTTGAAAACTGGGAGGAGTTCAAAGCAGACATCACCCACAATTTCTGCAACACCAAATTCCTCCAAAACATGCAATACAGCTCAGCAATCTTCCTCAAAAGACCACTATCACAGCTTACGCCAATGAATTCAAGGAAATACATTGAAAAATCCAAAACCATGCACAAGCTGACAATGTACATACCAGAGCATCATTCATCAACAGAATGAAACCCTCTGTTGCTACCCTGATCCGTCCAGAGGCTAATACCTCCATGCCTATGCTTATTGCAGAAGCCAAGCACGCAGAAAAACACACAAACATGGAATATGCTGCATGCAACGTCAATTGCTCCTCAAACAGCAATGGCAGAGAAAACTCAAATGGCAATAAGCGCCAGAACACCAACAGCAACTCCAATTGCAACAATGACAATCACAGCCAAAGCGCAAACAGCTCCTGTCCCAAGAAAGAGGACACCACCAAAGTTAACAATGCTGAAATAGTAACCCACTATGAATCTGATCCCACATTCTCTGACCTCAATGGTCTCAAAACAGAGGAAAAGGGAAAAGAGGAGGAGGAACAGGCTTAAGTGCCCCTGTCTTCCCCCAACCTGACAAGAAACTGTACCAAGGCACAAACTTTGCTGCTTGTATCCCATGTGTCCCGCAATCCTCCATTTTTATGAATGTAAAAATTAAAGATCAATCACAACTTCTTGTCTACCCATGCACTTATAAATCCATACACATAAAATTTTATTTGACTCTGATGCACAACACACTATGATTAGCAAACCATTTGTAACCAAGTACAAAATACCAATTGTCAAATCCAACTTCATAATATGCCAGAATGGCAGATAAATCAAATGTTCTACTTGAAGGCAAAACAACTCCCTTCAGAATTGACCTCCAAGGCATACAAACATCCATCAAAGGACTTGTCATAAACAACAGAAACTACAACATTATAGCTGGCATGGATTGGTTCACCCAAGTGTTTCAGCATATGTTGGGGTAGAAAACCATGACCATCAAACACAAAGGAGTCAATTTTAACATCCTCAAAGAACCCAACAGCCTCATTCTAAGAGACACAGTATTTGTCCAGATCATAAACCAAGATGACTCAGAACATCTAACCAAAGATAGCACCCTCCACATAATGAGGTACACTGAATTCAATAACATGCAAACAACCAAGATCCAATGCCCAGAACTTACGGCACTCAAAATGAATACACCCATGTATTCAAAGAAGAACTCACAGAGTTACCCCCCAAACAGGAGGTCAAACATGGCATCAACCTATGTAAAGCCACATCTAAATCTGCACCCCTTTACAGACTCTCTCCCATGGAGACCCAAACCCTCAAAACACACATTGAGGAAAATCTAGCAAAAGGATTAATTTGCCTGTCCAAATCCCCATGGGGGCAGCAGTGTTCTTTGTAAAGAAAAAAAGGAAGGCACTCTGCGTCTAGTAACTGGCTACAGAGCACTAAATGCAAGCACAGTAAAGAATAAATACCCTCTTCCACTTATATAAGATCTTTTTGCAAAACTCTCAGGAGCCAAATTTTTCTCCAAAATTGACCTCACCTCAGGTTACAACCAAGTTGAAGTAAAGGGAAAAGACATACCAAAGACTGTGTTCCATACGCAATTTGGATCCTTTGAGTGTAGGGTAATGAACTTTGGGATGAACCTTTCTTTGACAGCTTAGCTCCACTTTTTGGAATATAAGCATTAATAAAGCAATCAAAGCGCATAAGATTCTAAGTTTACTATAGGCTTTTATTATAGGTAAGAAAGGTATGCCAACCAACAACTCCAGATCCTGGGCCAAGGTGGTCCAAGGCCAGAAACTCCCTGACAAGAGCCAACTGGTGAGTCCTAAAAGAACCACCAAGAAGGTACCATTTGTTCCATCAGAAGGATGGATGAAGTTTGTAACCTCTAAACGCTGGTTCCAAGACATTACAAGAGCCCTCCCCAAGTCCCCTGTGCCCCATGGGATCAGAGTCAACTTTGGAGGCGACCCTACTCAGTTTCAGGAGGCAGCAAAAGCAGTCGCCACAGCATATCCCAAAGCTGTGGCACTTCACCACAGCCCAATGAAGGACTTCTTTGACCTTGGCTTCCTCTGTAAAGAGGATGCTGATCAGGCAGCTGAGGAAATCTTCACTCTTGAGATCACTGACCCCAAGGGTAAGAAAACCCAGAAAGTCCTATCAACCACCCACACCCGGTTCAATCAAGACACCACCCTCTTTATGTCTTTTGAGGCCTTGCCATTAGACATGCCCAAAGGGGAAGTTGAATCCCAGCTCAAGGAAGGACTGGTCAAGTATGGAGAAATAGTGCAGTTTGAACTGCTCAAAAATCCTTACATGGGCCACCTGACCACACCAAAAGCCATGGCCATGATCAAACCCTTTGCAGATGACAGCTTGTCATCTATTCCCTGTTGTGCAACCATTCTCAAGAAGGATGTCACCCTTAGTAGCGAGTTCAAGGTATTCCCTGAGCAAAACCTGCCCATCTGTGCGCTGTGTTCAGCCCTTGGCCACAGAGAGGCCCTTTGCCCTACAACCATAGCAGGAGTCTGGGCCGCAGAACAAGACACCCCCAAGGAGCACCAGAACTGTGAGCCAACTGGGTCTCAATCCAACGCTCTTGTAGCCTTGGCCTGGGGCACTATGGCTGAGTATGCAGTTGTAAAACCAATCACATCCTGCCAGAAAAAGGCTCATGCAAAGGTTCAAACTTTTTCTCAGCCTCAACCAATCAAGGAGACAGAATGTGCCCAAGAAGAGGCACCTAAACCCATGCAAACGCCTGCACATGAGACCCAGGCAGTTTATGACAATGTGGTTGATGAACCAATGGAAAACACTGAACTGGCAGTGCAGGAAACAATGGCTAACCCGGCCCAAGTTTTATTGGATAGTCACCACAATGTGGTGGTCCAAGAGAATTTGTGGCAGGCCCAAACCCAGGATACACCAGATCAGGAGCAAGCAACTGCTGCACAGGATAATGGAAGACCAAGACACAAGGTCCAGACTAAACTTGCAGCAGTAACCAAGCTGTCCCCTTACACAGTGGGGGATCCCAAACAGTCCAGAGCATCCAAAAAAGCCAAAGATGCAGCAGCCAATGACAGCAATGGCCCTACTTCTGGTGGGGTCACTAATGTATAGTAGCTGATGGGCCTCACTAATGGGACAAACTCTTCCGCAGGATTTCTGGCCCTGGTCCCAGGCATGAATAGGATTTCCTGCAACCTCAAAGTAGTACCAATTGGTACAGACGTGCTAATAACTGCTTTGAGCAAGGCCAATTTATGGCCTTGACTCTCCCAGATAATAATGGACCATAAGAAGCTGCATCTGGATTAATAGAGTTCATCATAGCAGCAGTCAAGCATGGAAGTAATTGGGTGACAAAAAACCCCGGGCCAAAGGACCACAGCTTCTGGATAAACACGGCCCGCAAAATTGCACCTTATTTGCTCTCATTGAACAACACATTCCACCATCAGACCCTTATATCTTTATCACACAACACCACACAATCCAAGGCGGGCCAGCAATTCTAAATGTGGCCCAGCAAATAACAAAATGTGAAAAGCCACATTTTCCGCAAACTGGCACTCATGTTTGACTTATCAGTTGAGCTGAGGGCACAGCCTTGCAATTCTGCACCATATCTCTGCCACAAACATAATGGATCATCCTGTAACAGGCTCAGCCCTCCAACAAAAAAATCCAGGCAGAAGGCCCAAAGGGCTAATGGCCCAGGTTAATTTGGATCAGTTACTGGCCATTTAATCTACCACTCCACAACACACCAGCCCTAGAGCTTACATCCCACCATTTTGGGGACGCCAACCCTAGGCATTATCCCTGAAACCATAGCTGTACACAGATTTAGCCACACAAAATGTGTAAAGGCTGCTCAACAAAAAAACGCGGGTAGACAGCCCAAGGATTTTGCCTGGATCATTCTGGATCAGCACATTTCAATTGGACCTCTTGCCAAGTTCAACTCCCGCTCTCTGTCATTAGGGCCCAAAAATGGGGCTCTAACCCAAATTTTCCCCAACCACACACCCACCATTGGCCACACAACAGATGGAATCAAGCAACAAAAAAATGCGGGCCAAAGGCCCAACTTTTGTTTCTGGCCCGATTTTTCCGGGTCAATACAATTCACTCTGGACTGATGGCATCCACTATCCAATATTTTCAAAAGTTATATTACACCCAGCAGGGGATATATAACTCAAAGCAATCTTCCCCTTCACACCTTCTTCCTCCACCCAAGGTTTTTCTCCTGCCCTGCAGGTTTCCTTGTCCCCTCCTCCTTTTTTTCTTTTTTATTACTGTATATGAGACTTTTGATCATTCATTTACGGCCCTATGGGCTCAATGTACCAGTCAGAAATGTCTGGGCATCTTGAATAAATGAACTTTGGGATGACCAACGCTCCCACAATGTTTGTCACCATGATGAACCAAGCGCTAAACAGACTCTCAAATACATTATGCTACCTCAACAATATCATTGTATTCTCAAAAACATAAGAGGAACACTTTACGCAAGTCCGCAAGACACTCAATCAACTTGCAAAGGACAAACTTTATGAAAAACCAAGTTTGTGCCAATTTATGAAAAAGGAACTCCTTTTCTTGGGCCACATTGTCTCTGATGGTGGCATCAAAGCAGATCCATCAAGATAAAAGCCATAAATAACATTCAATGCCCCACCTCTGTTAAATAAGTTAGATGCTTTCTTGGAATGGCAGCTTACCTAAGGAAATACATCAAAGACTGCAGAAAACTCACCAAACCAATCAATGACTTAACCAAGGGTAATGCCAAAAAGAAATTCATATGGACTCCAGAATGCAACAAGAATTTCCAATTATTAAAACAAGCTTTGATTGAAGCACCAATCTTGCAATACCCTAATAATAACAGGTGCTACAAGCTCAAGTCAGATGCCAGCAACACCGCCATTGGCGCATTCCTACACATCCGCCATCCAGGGCAGCAAGACTTCCTGTCAGTATGTTACAAAAGCAGAAACTAACCAATACTGAGCAGAGATACCCAATACAAGATAAGGAATCACTAGCAATATACCACACATGCAAGAAATGGAGTTGTTACTTAGAAGGACATTTAAACGTCTGAGTACTAATTGACCATAAATCCTTAATATATTTCAAAACTCAGAACACACTCACACGGCAACAAGCCAAATGGATGTCCCTGCTGAAGCAGCTTAATTTAGACATTCAATAAAAAAAGGGGCAGATCTGGTCACAGCTGATGCTCTCTCTAGACTATGTCAGCCTAGAGAGGATCATCCTGACCACCTGGACCCTGACTGGCCAAACCTGTACAACACTGAGTATAAAACCAAAGGGAATGACCCTTAACACATCAACTGACCCACAATACATTAGTAAGAAATGAAAAGTATTTCCATGTATCAAATGGCACTGTATACCAAATCATTAACAACAAACATATCCTGTACATCCCACTTGCACAAAAAGTTGACACCATATTAAAACATCACCGCCTACTAGGACATACAAAGGCTAACAATCTATACCTCACATTAAAAGAGATAGTATGGTGGCCCAACCTCAAACAGGATATAGTTGATGTTCTGAAAAAGTGCACAGTGTGCAAGAAATACACCAGCACAAAGGCTCTTCAACCAACGGTCAACCCAGTACTAGACCCTGAACCATATAAGGTTTGGGGACTAGACGTAGCAGGCCACTTCCCAGAAACAAAAACAAACCAATTTTTCTTAATTATAGCTATTGACTTTGCCACACACTGGCCCATCTTCTGGGCAACAAAGGATTATAAAGCAGAAACCATCAACTGTTTCATTAACAAAGAAATCATAGCCAACTACGGCACTCCAGACTACATCATAACTGATGGAGCAACCAAGCTATCAGGTCACATAGTAAGCAACAACTTAAAATCCAAAAACATTAAACATTCCACAACCTCTCCATACAGGCCACAGGCCAACAGCAGAGTGAAACACCTAAACGGCAGCCTTATCAGGACCATAGAGAAAATAATATATGGCAAAGCCAAAGAAACATGGCCACTATATGTGAAACAAGTATTACTAGTATCCCAGGTCCGCACTAATCAAGGGACAGGCTACTCACCATTTGAATTAACATACAGATTCAAACCAGAGATAGTTACCCGCAACAACCAACCATTTAAAAAACTGTGAAAACCTCCCACAGTAGAACAAGTACCAAATCTACAACACATACACCTCAAAGCTAAAATAGCAGAAACAAAAAGGCTCAAAACACAAAAGGTAACCTCCACAGAGGAACCACTTCCTATTGACTCCCCTGTCTGGGTCCTAGCTGGCAACAGAAAAAACTAGACTCAGTACACAGAGAACCAGGAAGAATCATCAAGTACAGACCAGACCAAAACACCTATCGAGTGAAATCCAAGGTGCCAAAACCCCCATTGTCAAGAAATACCACAGAACCCGTCTCCCCCTTATTAAAGGAGAACACTCAACCAGACTGGTTCCAACTAGTAAACAGCTCCAGGAGCATCAGTTGGCAGCCGTGAAAACAAAGCCCCCTCCTGATGCGCCAGAGTAACCCCTTAAGGGGGGTGTTGAGGGTCTGGATGTACAGGCATTTCTGGCTACTGCCAACCTGCTTAACATCCAGTTATTGCCCGATTTGTTGCCCTTCCAATATACCGTTTGACCTACTGAGAATGGTAACCAAGCAATATCACATGACAATCCAAGTATCCAGTAGTTCAAACCCATTCTGCACATGACCAACCCCTATGTTTGATCCAACTAAATCTCTGCCACAGCTCAATATATATAAGTCTAAAATATTACCAATAAAAGATACTTCTCTTCTCTCCTAATTCTATATTTAAAGCTTCCCCAAAAGGCGCTCCTTATCACCATGAATAATAAAGTGGAAGCCATTGAAAAGATGCTACCTCCCACAAATCTTCAGGAAGTTCAAGTATTTCTTGGTATGATGGGTTATTATCAACAGTTCATACCCAATTTTGCTGAATTGAGTGAACCCCTTGTCCAGATCCTTTGCAATATCCCATTTAAGTGGACTGATAGTCAGCAGCAAGCATTTGAAGCACTGAAGGCCAAGCTCAAAGAGGCTCCTATCCTAGTCTACCCTGATTATGATAAAGATTTTATTTTTTATACTGACGCAAGCAGAGTAGCTGTGGGTGCCATCTTAGCCCAGCTTGACAACAAAGATATAGATTGACCTGTAGCCTATTCTTTATGGGTCCTCAATAAACACAAAAAGAACTGGTACGTCCCCAAGAAGGAATGCCTAGCAGTGTTGCATGGGATAAAACAATTCAGGCACTACATTTAAGGAACCCACTTCACTGTGGTCACCAATCACTCCTCCCTTAAATGGGAGCAGCAACTGAAGGAGCCTGAAGGTCAATTAGCTTGTTGGTTTCTGCACTTGCAAGGATATGACTTCACTGTGGTACATTGTCCTGGTGCAAAGCACCAGAACAGCAATGGTTTTTCAAGGATGCCTATACTAGCCATCCACCCTGCAGTTGCTGATTGCCTATAAGAGTTAATAGGGTATCCTGAATCCTGGACCACTGAACCAGAAGACATCTGATTGGCTCTACAGACCCTATCAAAGGACACTGTGATTTGAGATAGACAGCTCTTCAAGAAAGTCAATAATGCCTATCTATCCTACGTTTGTCCTAGCATGAGGATAGCCATTATCCTCCAAGCTCACATTGATACTGGACATTGAGGAATAGCAAAAACTCATGACTGGTTATTCAAGAACTTCTATTGGGAAAAAAAGCGCCTTTTAATTCCTGATATCTCTGCCTCCTGTCATTTGTTCCAGCTCCAACGCACTTGCCCTTCCTAACACCAATTCAAACTCATTTACCCTAAACATGCCTTCCACACTGTGAGTATTGATCTTTTGGGCCTCTCCCTTGCTCTAGGTCTGGGTGTCAATTTATCTTAGTGACAGTAGATCATTTTAGCAAATGGGTTGAAGCCAGAGCTACAAAAGGTATAACTGCCAAGACCACTGCTAATTTCTTACTGCAAGATATCTTCTACTGACATGGCTGCCCTCAAGTCCTGCTTTCTTACAATGTCACCAACTTTAATGCTTGCCTCATCACGTCCAATGTAGAAAATATGGGGACCCAACAATCTTTCTCTGTGCTGTATAACCCATCAACTAATGAAACTGTTGAACAAGCCAATTCCTCCCTGGTGTCCATAATGAGAAAACTCACGCTCTCTGATGATGCCAATTGGGATATGTTCCTCCCTGCTGCTCTTTTTTCTTATTGACTCAGCAGGCACCAAGTGACTGGCCAATCTCCTTTTGACATGATGTATGAACGTGAAGTCACAACCCCCTCAATCTTGGGACCCACTTTGATTGAGGTTGATGTGTCTGCCAATCCTGAGGCCCATGTCATAGACTTAACTAATTGTATCATTGACATCCAAGCAACAGCATATTCCACTGCCTACAAGGTCAAGGCTTTAGAGCTCTCCCTGTCCAATGCTTCTAGAGCCCCTCTCCCTGAGTATCAAGTAGGCAACCTGGTTCTTTACTACCAGAATGTACAGGTGGTAGAGCGCATAAGCTTGATTCCCTCTGGGTTGGGCCTTGTGAATTCACCTTTAAAAAAGGTGTTGAGTATACCATGAAGTTGCTGTCTTCTGGACGTCCTTTTGCCCGTGTTCACTCCAAATTTCTCCACAAATATCAACTCCCTGTGTCCAATATTGAGAGGGGAGATGTCAGAAATCACGCCATTAATGCTATTTTGATATGGCCTTCAAATATTGATAGCTGCAAAGATTTGAATGGTTTTGCTTTTGAGTTCAGGAATTCCTTTCCTTCTGTAAATGGGTCTGTACCAATATCCACCCATTCCAGAATACCATACCTTCCTGTATCTGATCCTGGTATGATCTCACCCCAACGTGACCCCCTCTGCCACTCTGTCTACCTAATGAGTGATCATTATCCCTTGTCTACTATTTAATTAGAATCATTTCTCCTAATAAAGAAAAGTTTATTCACATTTGCATTGGCTTTAATATTCTTCAAGCTTTTTCCTTTCCTTTTGCCAAAAGGAAGTCCTCATCTTGTATTCCAGAAAATTAAGGTATGTGCCCTTAATTTTTCCTGGAGGCTAACCCAAGGCTAGCTTCAAACCTCAAATCTTTTGTTATAAAGATTTCCCGCTATGTCCTCCTGGATGTTGTCCCCAGGAGCCAAACACAACAGCAATACACCTAGTCTCCAAGATTGATTTGACCAATATTGCCTTAATCTTGTTAGTTTTTATGGCCTAACTAACAAATAGACAATTTTATTTTTATTTTATATGGATACCAAGATTATCTAGGAATCTTTACCCAAAGAATCCCATAAACTTATACATACATCATCTATAATAAAATGTACCAACTTTATATTTGTATATTGGTGTAATTATTTGGCTAAATTACCCAAGTGACTATTGTATAGTCACATGTAGGCTAATAGAAGAAAGGTAGCTTCATTGGTTTGGTGCAATATGCCATCTCAAATGATGCCATCTTGAAAACGCCATCTAGAAAGACGTCATCTCAAAAATGTGTCCAAAAACACCATCTAGAAAGACGCCATCTTGTACCCTATCTTGGATTTCTGGCTAAACCGCACCAGATAACTTAAAATATTGATAAAAGCCCAAAAACCATTTCAAAAACTATAAAAAATATATGCATAGACTCAAAATCATCCAAGAATCTCAAATATGCAATAAAAATGTGGGGTCAGCTAATACCAACTATAGTGCGTAAAGCTCCAAAGTCAACACATCCTAAAATAGTGATATTTTTGTATTGAATTTTAAAACTATATTAAGTATATATATACATATTAAAAGTTTCAAAAAAAGTATACAGCTAGACTCAAAATCATCCAAGATTTCAAATCTGCAATAAAAAAATGAGGTCAGCTAATATCAACTATAGTGTATAAAGCTCCAAAGTCAACATATTCTAAAACAGTGCTATTTGTTGTATTAAATTTTAACACTATATTAATCATGTATATACTAAAAATAAAGTTAAAATCAAATATTTAGGAAAGAAATTTATTGTTAAAGAAAGTGGATTATACATTAGATCCAAGGGCTGTGGCAATGTCTTTGAGATGTGTAAGGCAGCTCTCTCTGGTGTAATAGGCCGAAACTGCTTTGGTAACACTTGCAAACTTGACCTGCTGATCAGCTTGCTTGGCTAAAAAATCTTTGTCTTTAAATGCCTGGGAGTATAGCTGATCTCCGTGAGCATGCTGAATCTTCAGCTTGTTGACTATCACATTAAACATAGGCTTTTTTACCTTAACCAGGCGAGCAAATTGATTGTGCCAACTTTCAAGTGAAGAGGTGGTCTTAGTTACGCCTGCTTTGACCTGCTTATAGCAGTTCCAATTAATCAAGTTGCTGCTCTTGCAGATGCGGCAATGTCCCTGGAATACACCCACTCACTGGTTCTCAAAATACTGTATGAAAGGAGCAAATACTTTTTGGTTCCCAAGAATGTAATTGTCATTGAGAAGCTTGTTGTAAAAAAGGTTAATCTCTTCCTTTATGATCATGGCCAGAGCAGCAAAGCAATTGAATATCTTTCTGGCCTCCTTTGTACCATCTTTGTATACCATCTTATTGAGGGCTGGTTTTTTCATCAGGTTCTTGCGCAGAGCCTGGCAGCAGTGAAAGAAGCAGCTTTGGGGTCTTCTCCTAAATACCTTGATAAAAGCGTTGGCCTGTGCAGCCTCAAAGTCAACCATTAAAGTGGTATGGTAGGGAAGAGTCTCTGGCGCCTTTCTGGTTGTGGCATGTTGCTACTGGGTGGCCTCTGGGCTGACCTTCTTCTTCTTGCAGCCCTTTTTCTCAGTTGGCTCTTCTTCAAGCGTGGGCAAGATGGTTTTTAGTTTTTGCTTGAGTATATTTAAGGCGTGAATGTAAGTCTCTTCCCTTTTATTGGGGATAAAGAAGAAGACAAAGGGGATGGTATGTTCATTGACCTGACCATGTATGGCCCAAAGCTGATAAAATAGCTTTGGACAAGAGGCAAAAGTCCCATCAGCAAACCAGGTATCACAATTTAGAAGGCGTACAAGATCCTCTTGTGTTGAAAAGCACAAAATAAGGTTTGGCAAACCTTGCCTGTTGTTGTGTAGAAGAAAGGGCTTTACAGGCATGGTAGTCTTCTGGACTTCCAAAAGTACAAGCTCATTAATATTTCTAGCGCTGACACCAATATTGGCATCAATTGACTGTTGATCAGTCACATACCATTGGAGTCTGGTCTTTTCTCCAACCTCCTCTCTCTGATCCTTATTCAGGTAAAGGAGAGCATGTGTTACCAGCTCAGTTGGATTCAAGTCCTTGTTGAAAGGAATTGCTTGGCAAAGGTACCAGCACATAAGATAGTAGAGAATCATATCAGAGCCCAAACATTCATGCTCAATGGTGAGCTCCTTGACTTGGGTAAACCCAAATGATGTTAATTGCGCGGGGTAGCCTGGACTATCACATTGATAGTGATGGTTCACCATATTTTTCTCTGGTCATTGCACGTGAAAAGGAAGCCATCCTTGAAAAAGACAGCACCCCCTTCTTGATCATAATGGGAAAAAGTCAGGGAAAACAGTAGTAACTATAATTTCCCGTTGATGTTGCAGATATTGGCAACTGCATGTAAGTTCCACTCTGGGATAGGCTCCTCCTCTGAGGCTGCAAAACCATGGTCACCAGAGTTGTTTTCAGAGACTCTTTCATTCTCATCTTCATCATTGGCGTGGATGTGCTCCTCCTGGAGATCATAGGGGGAGTAGACAAAGGGAGAGTGGGGAGGGGGTGGGGCTATCAGCCTTGGGCTCAGGGGAAGGTGTGGGGGTCTTGGCAGGCATTTCTTGTTTAGGAGTCTGCTTGGAGAGAGTAGCCTTGGTCTTTCTTGCCTGAGCGGGAGCAGCTGTGCTCTTGGGAGCCTTTGGGGTAGTGTTGTTGGTAGGCTTGGGAGGCATCTAAGAGCAAATTTGTGTCAGAAAAGTTCAAATTTGGGGAGAATTTTTAAAGAGAAAAATGAGAGTGTGTTAAAATATAAAAATTAGTCAATATTTTTACATGAAATTGTAGAAAAACTCTTGAATTATATACCATCAAAATTATTATGTTTTTTTATTATGTAAAAATTAAAAATTTATTAGTAGCGCAAGTATGCAAAACTGAGAGTTTTGACTGAAAACTTGCAAGTGAAATGCCGTTTTCAAGATGATGTAATTGAGATGCTGTAGCTCAAAAATATAGTGTTTTTGACCATTTTTTATATCAAATTAACAAATTTCTGGTGGAGCTACCTCAACTGGGCTAAAGAGTAAAAATTGAATATTCTTAAAACTAGCTTATACAACTGGGGCTAAAAAGTACCTAGTTGTTTAGAGGAGATCAAAATATATATGTGCAAAGTTTCAGACAGTTTCTTACATTTTTTATTTAATTGAGATTTGGCGCTGAATTGTACTTTGTAAAAGTGGAAACAGTCAATTTGTGATGACATGCTCTTTATAGCTCCCTATGACACCACATGCTAAAACAGGTTAATTCTTAGTGTCACATTGGTGGGTGCAACTCCTATTGGACGCTTAGTTGCTTAGTAGATTTTGTAATGGGCACATTTTGCATAATAAAAATACACTCATTACTAAATAAAATCACTAGCAAAACATTGTATTGTTGAAACACAAATAGCAAAGTTCATACTATGATAAGAAATAAGACTAGCATATTGAACATGGTTTTTTGAATGACTTTATTATAGGGGGTAATACTATAAAAGTGACGTCAATTTGGGTTAATTTATTATGTAGGGCTTTAAAATGATATCATACTTTATTCCCAATTAAAAAGGGATAGGCTTGGATTTATCACATAAAAGGATATTGGTTAGACAAACAAAATCAAAGATAGCACCACCACGCTGTTTTAATAAAAGCTTAGGAGCTGCAGCGCTAACTGGATAAGGTATTTGGCGCTGCAGCGCCAACTAAAAATTATTTCAGGTGCTGCCTTGCAAATATTTTAGTTGCCGCGGCGCTGCTTTTTAGTGGGTTGAATTTTGTCTTTACAATTATAAATTTACTACTGATCCAAAATATCTTTTTTTGATTATCTTATTGAGACTAGTGCTTAGAAATATGATTAATAATTAGATTAACATTTTGGGGATTTGAAAATGGCGCTGCGGCTGCGCTTAATGTAAAAGTAAAGCGGCGCCATGGCATCTAAAATATTTCAAGGTGGCGCCGCACCGCCTGGAGCTTTTTTTGGGTGGCCCAGTGGCGCTTTATGTATGATAGAGACGGCACAGCGGCACATGTCATTGGGTATTATGCAGTAATGATTCAAAATCTACTGAAATTGAATAGATATAAATTTTATATTATAAATTTATGACAATGAGTTTGCAGTAATTCTATTTCTTGAGATCTGTCATGATTGACATCATTGATTTTATACTGCTAATTTATGGAGTTGGCTGCTGTAATCCTAATCTGTGAGCTCCATCATAATTGGCATCATTGCTTGGTCAAAATTTCCAACATATCCCCCACTTGACCAAACACTACTTCCTTTCTTCATCAGATGAATCCCAACTCCAGCAGCAACAGCAACACCAATATGCGCCAAGCCTACAACAAAATGATGGCTTCAATGGACAAAGAGGAGCAGCGTGCTTTTAAAAAATGCTGTACTCAGTTTGTATTGCTTTCATGAATTAACTTTGGGCCAGTGACTCTCAGTTTTGCAAACAGGACTGCACAACCACCATGGCTGGCTCTGAGCGCATTACTGCGTGAAACTCCAGCGCTGGAGATTTCCCTGATGAGGACTCCATGTTTGAGGAGCCTCTTCATATCAGCAGTGTGCCTCCCAGTGGCAATCCTTCTGGTGCTCAGCACCCCTTTCCTCAATGCCTTCCCTCAACTGGTGCACCTCCCCCTACCCTATCTGCCATCTCTGCGCCCACCGCAACTCTGACAATGTGGTGATAGTCTACCCCAACCTTCTTAGAAAGTTTGGGATCTGCCACCATGAGGAGACAATGTACAGCTTTGTACAGGCTCCGCATTTTGAAAAAGATGTAATGACCCCAATTCAGGAAGGGGAGTTATATCACAGCCAATACAATGCCTCCTGTTTGGCTGCTGAGGTGCATCTAGGGCTGCAGTCAGCTACCTTGGCCCCCAGTGAGATTTCCACGCAACATGATCATACAATTGCCATCCACAATGAGTATATTGACAAGGTAGCTCAGGTTTGGGCTCTTGAGCTTGCGGCAGATCCTAGCTTCCACCAGACCTTGGGTTTGCCTGTCTAAGATAACATCAACTGTTGCTTCTCCGCCACATTTAAGGCATATCTTTAAGCCATTACCACTGGTAATGCTTTCCTTTACCTTCCTTTGGCTGCCACAACTTGCCACTTTATGTGGTATTCTCCTGAGAGTTGCCAGCCTGGCCAGCCCAGGTACGCTGGTTGTTTCTTGGAGCATTACTGCTCCCTGGCTTACCAACTCTGTGTCCCCCTACCCCTATCATATTCCTACATGGAAGATGTGTTGATGGACTGCTTCACCATAGGTGCTGTGTTCTCTGCTTGTGGTGGCTGGGGTTGGTTGGTGCCAGTCAGTCAAATCCGCCTTTATCTTTGCAACTGGTTGTCAATGTCCTGCAACTCCCATTTGCCTGGGCCCAAAGGCTGGTGATCCTGGCTCACGTGCACCAGCGCCAGGACAACAACCACTATACAATCTCCACCCATGAGAGCCCAGTGATTACTATCCAGCGCCCTGCCAAGCATCCCCACTCTGCCAACTGTCAGGACTCTCCTCTTGCTATATTTCTGCTCATCAGCGTAGAGGTGCCCCCAACATAAAGGATCAATCCCAATGAGCCTGCATTTTCCTTTTCTTGCAATAAACTTGCTTTTGCTTATCCTCTTTTTTATTGTTTCTATTTTTTTTAGTTCTTATTTTTTATTATATTAAGCTTTTAATTATTTTAGTTATCTTCTAAATTTAGTTCTTATAGAAATATTATTGATTAGCAGAGTTTTTATGTTGGGGATTGAAATCTTGCGCCACTGCAGCACTAAATTTAAAAGTAAGGTGCTGTTGCGGCATAAAAGATGTTTACAAGGCAGCGCAGCGGCGCCCAAGACTTTTAAAAGTTGGTGCCATGGTGCTTTTTGTTTGTTTGAGGCAGCACAGTGTTGCTTAAAGCTGGGTAGTTTTGCAGTTAAATTTGCGGAGTTTTGGTAACCTTATTTTGATAACAGACTTTTTATTTTGATTTGAGATAGCATTTTTGTGGTGCAGTTTTTTGTGATGGCGTTTTTTAGGGTATTTATTAAGTGTTTTAATTAAAAAAATCTTATTTGGATAACACTCTTTTTATTTTGATTTGAGATAGTGTTTTTGTGATGCAGTTTTTTGAGATGCTGTATTAGAAACCAATATGTAAAAAATAACTATTTTATAATTTTTATTAAGTTTTTTTTATTTTGCTGATGTAAATCCTGACGCCATCTTGAAATTTTTTTGAGATGGCATCTTTTGAGATGGTGTCTTTTGAGATGGCGTTTTTGAGATGGCATATTGCACCATTGGTTTCTGTTATGTTCTGAGGCGCGGTACAGACACACAACAGGGAATCCTAACCTTAGGATTGGATTTATACTAAGTCTTGGTTAGAATTGCAGGGAAGGCTATGCAATTACCTTGTGGCCCTGATTGAATAATATCTACTAGACATGGCTAGAGAGGCGCCAAAGTACTGGAAGACACAAAGACAAAAATGTGAATAGAACTTAAATTTTATTGGATATAAAAATTGGATTATATACTGTGTAGCTTTACCACAAAACAGTACATGAAAAGTAGGATCACTCACCACAAGCATAAGTGGGGCAAGTAAGTTGCGCAGATTCAGGAAACCAAACAATTGTATTATTCAGTTTGGTTACAGACTCATTTCAAGGGGGAAAAGCAAAAGAGAGAGAGATCCTTGAAATAACCCATTGAAGGCAAAATCAAACATGGTGAATGTCGGCATTCACAACATTGCCCCCCTCTAGATTGGCCTTAGGGGGTAGTACTTATGAAGGAACTTGGCATGCACACAAGCAAAAAGTCAACCACTAGAGAGTAGCTTTACTGTATACTCTGATCCTTGCTTAAAGGTCACTTCTAAGGGCCCAACCCAGAATGTATCTAGCTTGTGAGCGCGTCCTCTTACTCTATGCTGATAGTAGAGAACATGGTCCCCAATTTTGAACTTAGGCAAGGGAGAGCGTCCAGCATTGTCAGGAGAGAACTAAAGCATCTTAGTCTTATACAAAAAAGTGTATGCAGTAGCCTGTATATTGATGATGTGGTTGACTAGATCTTTGATGTGCTCATCAGGGTTCATGACCTTATTGGAGAAGAGTAGGGGCCCCCCAGGAGCAACAGGGTAGTGGCTTCACAACCATAAAGCATAGCAAAGGAGGAATACCCAGTGACATAATGTTTGCTAAGGCAGTAAGCAAAAAGAGCAGCAGGTAAGTATAGATCCCAGTTTACAGCATCAGAGTAAGTGATTTTCCTCATGATAGAAACCAGTGTTGAATTTGCACGCTCAACTACCCCATTGGTAAAATATTATAGGGGACAGAGAAATACTGTTGACCCCAAGGCTTCAACAACAGAGTTTACCAACTTGACATCAAAGTTAGTCCCATTTTCAGACAACAACACTTGAGGGCAGCCATGGCGGAAGAACACATCTTGTAACGGAAAGGCGGCTGTTGACTTGGCAGTGATGTACTTGATAGGGCAAGCTTCTACCCACTTGCTAAAATGATCAACAGCAATTAGGATAAAGCAGCAACTGGAGCAGGAACGGGGGAGAGGCTCTACAGCGTCAATGCTGACAGTGTGAAATGAGTGTTGAGGGGGAACTAGCTTGAACTCATGAGAGGCAGCTCAAGGTTGCTGGAGCTGGCAATCATGGCAACTAGCTATGATGTCTGGAATCAGAAGGCAAATGTTTTCCCAAAAATAACTTTTCTGGAGCCAATTATAGATCTTGGCAACGCCCCCATGTCTTGTCTCCTTATGAGCTTGGAACATCAGCAAAAGGCAAAGGCTAGGCCTTACATAAGGCAGGTCTTAGTCTTGCACCTTTTTGAAGAGCTGATTGTTACAAATGAGTGTATCCTCAGATAGTTTGGACAGGGCTAATTGGAATTCTTCTGTCCTGCTTTCCCAAGAGGAAGGATATCCAATTAGTTCATACAGTTGATCAGCCTCAGCAGAGTGTAGAGCAAGGATGGACATTCTAGATAATCCATCCATGTTCTGATGTTGAATCCCAGGGAGATGTAGCACAGTAAAGTCATAATCTTGCAGACAGAGAGCCCATCTAGCTAGCTGTTCTTCTGGCTCCTTAAGCTGTTGTAACCACTTAAGCAAGGTGTGGTCAGTGACAACAGTGAAATGGGTGCCATGCACATAATGGCAGAACTGCTTGATGGCATGCAGCAAAGCAAGACATTCCTTCTCAGTCACACTGTAATTTTTCTCATGCTTATTCAGGACATAAGAGGTATAAGCTACAGGGTGATCCACACCTTCATCATCTAATTGAGCCAAGATAGCCCTAATGACCAGGTCAGTAGCATCAGTATATAGGATGAATTCCTTATTGTAGTTGGGATATACTAGGATGAGAGCCTCTTTTTAGTTTTTGTTTGAGGATTACAAAGGCTTGTTGCTGACTGGCAGTCCATTTGAAAGAGACATTACATAACATCTGGACCAAAGGTTTTCTAGTATTAGAAAATTCAGGGATGAACTGTCTGTAGTAGCCCATCATCCCCAGGAAGACTTGTACTTCTTACAGGTTGGGGGTGGAAACATTTTTTCAATGGTTTCAACTTTCTTGGTCATTGGGCAAATCCCTGTCTGAGTTACTTTATGGTCCAAGAATTCAAGGTGTTCCTTGAAAAAAGCACACTTAGATGGTTTCAGTTTAAAGCCAGACTCTCAAATTTCTTGAACACTTCTTTGAGATGAGCCAGGTGATTGGTAAAGATAGTGCTGAAAACCGCTATATCATCTAAGTATCTAGGACACATGAAAGTTTCAAGTCACAGAGGATGGAGTCCATGGCTTGTTGGAAGGTAGCCAGGCATTGTAGAGTCCTTGTGACATATGTGTAGGCTCAAAAAGTCCTTCAGAGGTGATAAGCGCGGCCTTCTGTCTATCCTCAGGAGAAAGGTCAACTTGCCACTACCCAGATGCTAGATCCATCACTGAGAAGAATTTAGAGCCTCCAAGGCGGCAGAGAGCATCACCAATACACGGCAAGGGATAGGAATCCTTTTTGGTTAAGGAGTTTAATTGTCAATAGTCCATCACAATACAATGACCTTCATCCTTCTTCTTCAAGATGAGCAAGGGGGAAGCCCAAGGACTTTGGGAAAGAGCCAGTAGCCCAGTGTCTAACAGTTGTTTGAGCTCTTTAGACACCTGAGCGTCCTCCACACAACTGCGGCAATATGGCTTAGCGCAGAAGGGGGAGCATCACCAGTATCAATCTGGTGGATAACGCCTTTGTCTAGAACATAATCAGTGCTATTCTTAGCAAATATGTCTGAAAATTGATCTAGCAAATTGAGCACCTTCTTCTGTTGGACCAGGGATAGTTGCGGGAAATCTTGTGCAGTAAACAAGGATAGGGCTTGGGGCTTGTCTTAAGGTAAGTTAAAGTCCTGGAACATACCAAAGGGATGTAGTGATAGGATATCAGGAGCATTCAACAACTTGCCATAAACAACAACCTGTCCCTAGACACATGTATTGGGAGAGCGGTTAAGTTGTCTACCAGCAATTGGACAGGGTCTTTATGAGAGACATCTAGGATTCCTGGACAGAGGTAAGGTTTGTTGCGGCCTAGTTAGGGGGGAGAGTATAACTCTAGGAACATGTGCTCAGGTAACTCATATGATATTTGGGAGTCTAAGATAGCTTGAGATCCAGAGGGAATGGTTACAGTGGAAGTGGCCAGGAGAGGGATCCCCTCAGATGCAGGATAAGCCATAAGCAGACACTTCATGTTGAAGGAGTAGTACAGTATTTTAGAGTGAAAACACCAGTGGGATATTCTAAGGCACACATCTTGAGGTGCTTCCCAGGAACTTTGACTGGCTCCTCAAAGATGAAAGGGGCTTTGTACCCTAAGATAGAGAGTTAGCTGTCCTTTAGGTTGATGATCCCATTGTATTGCTTAAGGAACTGTGTACTAACTAGGACATTGTAACTCTCATTCTCCAAGACAACGGCAGGCGCAGCTAAGAGTAGCTTGCCAAACCGCGTGGGAATAGCAAAATAAGCCCCTATAGCGCAAATCATGGATAGCCCAGAAGTACCATATGACTAGTGATATTTAAAGTTGGGGCAAGTTTGAGCTTCTTGACAAGCTTTGAGGAGACAAGGTTAACAGGAGATCCAGTGTCCAAGACAGCCTTGATTTTTACCTTTTGGATGGATATTTCCACAAAAGTGATAATACAACCAAAAAGGTGAAAGGATGGCCAGGATGACCTGGGACTCTGCTAACTCTTTGTACCACTTTTTTGATCATGCATCTCAAGTCTGGAAACTCCTTGTAGGCAGTTTGGAGAAGAAGCAAAATTGACACGTTCTTGAATACACTGTTGGCAATTTCAGCGGCTTCTTTGGATGACTCTACTAGCACAGGAGACTTCTTAGCTTGAGTAAGGTATGGACAAGAGACAACCTCTTTGGCTTTGGGCAAAGGCTTAGAAGCTGTAGTAATTTTCCCAGAGCGTAACTTATAGGGGACCACAATGGTTTTGGGGACAGCAGAACTGAATACCAGTAAGCATCAGGATCATCAACATCTGAATTGTCCATGTCAGAGTTTTCAGAGATATTGTGGAACAATAGTGGAATGGGAGGAGCCTTGGTGTCAGCAGGCTTGGAGTTGGCTATGGAGGGAGGGATTGAAGGAGACTGGGAAGAATTGTCAACTGAGAGTATCTCTGCCTCTAGGTTGACTGTTCTTTTCCCGCCTGCTCCTTGGGATCAGCTCCTTCAACCCAAGGATTGGTGCAGACTTGAGAATGGTGACCTATATGGCCACAGTTGTGGCAACCTTAACGTCTAGGAGGATTTTGCAAGTTTATTGTAAGGATGCAAGGGCCACAGGAAGGCAAACCAGAATTAGGGGAAGCACAATTCTCCTGCACAACTGCTCCAGAATGTTAAGGTGCATATCCTGCAATAGCATCTTTATGCTCTTCATGGAGGAAAGCATGACCTTATGGGCCTTAAAGCGGAGACACAAAAGCTAATTAACCTTGAGGGCTTGAGCCCAAGCCATGTAAGCTTCATGTGCGGTCAGCTGATGGCTTGTAATCAGTTGCTGTCCCTTCATGTAGAATATATCTGCAAATTCAGCTAGGGTCTCCTTTGGTTTGAAAGCAATGTGCATTAAGTGTCCTTCTTTACTTCCAAGCTAAGGTCACCAAACAAATTTGTAAATTAGAACCTGCTTCATATCTTCCCTTTTCTCAATGATGGGCAGCTCAGGAACCACCTCCTCCTGGCAGGTTGGGTGCAGACAGGTCAAAATATGTTCCTTCTTAACCTCATCTGATTCTTGTCTCATGGAAGTTTCATAAATAGTTAGGAAGTTGCAATGGTCAATATTTTGGGATCAAAGACTTGCTTAAAGGTAAGTTGAAATATGCTTCTCAAGTTGGACCACCATTGTTGCTATCAAGTAAGTTTATGCATGGGGAGAATTCTGCTTCAGAATTGGAGGGGAGCTGTCTGGCCCACAGCTGAAAAACACTTTCTTCAAGAGTAGTCAAGGTCTCAGCAGTGCAGGCACCCATTTTATTAGCTAAAGTGGTATGTTGCTCAGTAACGTCTAGGTGTTGGCCCTGTGTTGCTACTACCGTGGAAAGCTCAGCCAGCCAGGAGGTAAGAGAAGGCCCCACTGAGAGGCAAGGGGCAAACCTGTCACTTACTGAGTCAATCAATTCACTCATTTATTGCATGTCCCTGTCAAGTTTGTATTAAGCCTGTTTCAAATGGTTCACCTCATTAGCTAGAGCAATCAACTCTCTAGTACATTGGATTTGAGGGACTCCTGACAAGCCAGGGCAGCAGCCATCTTCATCAATAACTCCAACTGGACTAGCAGCAGTAGCCACCATTTTGTGTAGGGCAGCAACTTCTTGCTGTAGTTCAGTAACCTGAGTTGTCAAATCAAGCACTTGAGGATCTGGCTGAGAGCCTTGGTACAGTAATTTTGACTGCAGGTAGACACATGCAGCTCTCAAATGGCATCCCATAGTCTCTGTTCTCTATTCATTAGATTTTCAGACAGAGGAGAAGGGTGAACATCTGGCTTGGACATAGCCAACTCATTCACTTGAGTCTGGAGCTTGGCAATGGCAGCAGCAGAAGCAATCCTTTCTTGATCAAATTCTTCACTGAGCTCACAAAAGTCTTTAGCAGCAAGGTCTGCTACTTGTTGCATTTGCTCAAAGGAGTAAGCGCTGAATGCATTAAGCTGTTGCACAAGTTGTTTGAAATTGGTGATATAGGTGTTCAGGGTGGAATCTACTTGGGTTTGCCAGGGCTGTTCTAACTGGTGAAACTCATGTAGATGCTCCCTGACGTATCTATGGATGGACTGGCACATTTTCTTGATGGAATTAACCAAACAGGTTTTGGAGGTGACAGAGTTGCGCTGATTGTCTGTACAACCTGCCTTTGACCACCATCAAATGATGTTAGAGCTCCACATTCAGGAGATTTTGTCCCTACAAGCAGCAGTCACTCATCACTGGGATAAGTTTTCTGCTTACCAGCAGTGGATCTCTCTCTGTTTTCCTTGTTATCAAAGGATGACAATAGGTGCTCAGCAGAGCCAGCTGCTGAGAGGAGATGCTGTGGAAATTGCGGAGCCACAATCAATTTATAGTATTCTGCTCAACTGAACTGTAATTGGAGGCAAGAAATGGCTCCTTCACGGGCTATCCTGAGGGCTACCACCATGACTTGTCTTAAGTCAGGGGTAACCAAAGGGTAGGCCACTAGGCAGGGACCATTCCCAAGGTTCAGCACAGTAGTGACAATAGGAGTTTCTGTGATGTCTTCCTCAATGAGAGGACTGGTGATTTTAGGTGAAGCCGTCTCTTGTATAGAAGGAGGTGAAATAACTGAAAACGTGGTTACAAAGGGGATAACCAAGGGGCTTACAGCCCCTGTAGTGAGCACCATTTTTGTTATGTTCTGAGGCGCAGCACAGACACTCAACAGGGAATCCTAAACTTAGGATTGGATTTGTACTAAGTCTTGATTATAATGGCAGGGAAGGCTATGTGATTACCTTGTGGCCATGATTGAATAATATCTTCTAGACGTGGCTAGAGAGGCGCCAAATTACTGGGAGACACAAAGACAAAAATGTGAATAGAACTTTAATTTTATTGGATGTAATAATTGGGAATATATACTGTGTAGCTTTACCACAAAACAGTACATGTACGGTAGGATCACTCTCCACAAGAATGAGTGAGGCAAGTGAGTTGCACAGAATCAGGAAACTGAACAATTGTATTTCCCAGTTTGCATACAGACTCATTTTGAGGGGGAAAAGCAAAAGAGAGATATTTTTCCTTGAAATAACCCATCAAAGGCAAATTTTAAACATGGCAAATGGCAGCATTCACAACAGTTTCTATACACAGTACATTCTCTATGGCACATTCTGAGACTTCTGTTTTCAAATTGAAGGGCCAGTGCTTTTTTGAGCTTCTAACTGAGGTTTTTGGAGGTTTGGTCCTGCACTGAGGTCCATCTGAATTGCTGTTTAGTTTTGAGAAATTCAGTAAATAAATAAATCAATTCTCCACAGTTGGGGATATAATTGCGTAAATACACAATCATTCCTAGGAAAGTGTGTACCTAACCCACATTGGTGAGAGGCAGCATACAGATGATTGCTTTGATCTTAGCTAGGTTGGGGTTTATCACCCAGGAAGAAGTAGTGTGCCCCAGAAGCAGTAGCTTTAACTTTAAGAACTCACATTTGGAGGGTTTAGCCTTCAGTTGATGTTTACAAAGGGTCTTTAGAATGGCACAGAGATGACAAAGATGTGTTATTTGGTTGTTGTGTTTGGCCCCTGGGTACAACATCCAGGAGGATACAGCAATAAACCTTTGTAAAAAAAGGTTTGAGGTTCAAAGATAGCCTTGGGTTAGCCTTCAGGGCTAAATTAAGGACACATACATTAATTTCCTGGAATTCAAAAGATGAGTTCCTTTTAGAGAAAAGTAAATGAAAAAGCTTGAAGAATACAAAACCAACACAAATGTGGAAAAACTTGTCTTTATTAGGAGAATTTATTCTGCTTAATTAGTAGACAAGGGTTGTTGATCACTCAATAGGCAGACATAGTGGCAGATGAGATCACAGTGAGTTAAATTCATACCAGGATCAGTCAAAGACAGGTAGGATATTCCAGAATGGGTGGACATTGATGTTAACCCATTTAAGGAAGGTAAGGAATTCCCAAATTTAAAGGCAAAACCAACCAAATCTTTGCACATATCACTATTTGAAGGCCATATCAAAATAGCATTAATGGCGCAATTTCTGACATCTCCCCCCTCAAGATTGAACACAGGGAGTTAATATTTTCAGAGCAATTTAAGTGAATTTGGACAAAAAGACAGCCAGACAATAGCAGCTTCATGGTATACTTAATGCCCTTCTTAAAGGTGACTTCACAAGGTCCAACCCAGAGGGAGTCTAGCTTGTGGGCTCTACCTCCAGTACAATTCTGATAGTAAATGACTAGGTCACCCTTTTGAAACTCAGGGAGGGGGGTCCTTGAAGTATTAGAAGGCAAGAGCCCTAAAGCCTTGACCTTGTAGGCATTAGAGTATGCTGTAGCCTGAATGTCAATGATGTAATTGGTCAAGTCCTTGACATGGGTTTCAGTGTTGGCAGCCACATCAACTTCAATCAGAGGTGGCCCTAAGATTGAGGGGGTTGTGGCTTCACGCCCATATAGCATGGCAAAGGGGGATTGTCCAGTTACTTTGTGTCTTCTATGCCAATAAGCAAAGAGGGCAGCAGGTAGAAAAATATACCAATTGGCGGCTTCAGAGAGTGTGAGTTTCCTCATTATGGACACCAGGGAGGAATTGGCTTTTTAAACAGTTTTATTAGTCAAAGGGTTATACAGTGCAGAGAAAGATTGGTGGATACCCATAGCTTTTATAATAGACATGATGAGGCGGGCATTGAAATTGGCGCCATTTTCAGAGAGAAATGTTTTAGGACATCCATGTCAATAAAAGATGTCCTGTAACAAGAAATTTGCTGCTGTTTTGGAAGTTATGTCTTTGGTAGCCCTTGTTTTGACACATTTGCTAGAATGGTCTACAGCCACCAAGATGAATTAACACCTGGACCAAGAACAAGGGTGAGTTCCAACAGCATCAATACTCACAGTGTGGAAGGCATGCTTAGGAAGGACAACTTGAACTGGTGTTGGGGCAGCTGAGGGCTTTGAAGTTGACAGGAGTGATAGGAAGCAAGGATGTCAGGAATAAGGAGGCACATGTTTTCCCTTAGAAATTTTGCATAGCCAGTCATGAGTTTTCACTATAATCCCATACTCAGTGTCAATGTGGGCTTTGATGATAATAGCTATTCTCATACTAGGGCAAACATAGGGCAGGTAGGCATTATTGACCTTCAATAAGAGCTGTCTATCCCAAATTAGGGGTTACTTTGATAGGGTCTGTAGAGCCAATTGGATGTCTTCTGGCTCAGTTGCCCAAGCATCAGGGTATCTTATTAACTCATACAGGCAATCAGTGTTAGAAGGATGGATGGCCAGCATAGGCATTCTAGACAGCCCATTGGTGTTCTGGTGTTGAGCAGCAGTCCTGTGTACCACAGTGAAATTGTATCCTTGCAGGTACAGGGCCCACCAAGCCAGTTGACCTTCTGGTTTTTTTAGCTGCTGTAACCACTTAAGTTAGGAGTGGTCAGTGACTACAGTAAAATGGGTCCTGTGGATGTAGTGTTAGAACTGCTTCATAGAATGTAGAACTGTCAAGTATTCTTTCTTGGCAACACTATAATTCTTCTTTTGTTTGTTAAAGACACATGAAGAGCATGCTACAGGACAATCCACACCATTGGCATCTAACTGTGCTAATATTGCACCCACAGCAACTCTTCTGGCGTCAGTGTATAATATCAACTCTTTATCATAATTAGGATAGACTAAGATGGGGGCATTTTTAAGATTGGTCTTTATGGCCTATAATGATTGTTGTTGCTTATCAGTACATTTAAATGGAATGTTCCTGAGAAGTTGAACATGTAGTCCACTTAGCTCTGCAAAGTCTGGGATAAATTTATGGTAGTATCCCATCATGACAAGTAATACCTGGAACTCATGTATATATGTAGAGGGCAACATCTTATCAATGGCTTTCACCTTATTGTTCATGAGGTGTATCCCAGTTTGGGTGATCTCATGGCCCAAGAATTCAAGTCATTCTTTAAAAAGGCACATTTAGACGGCTTAAGCTTCAGGCCTGAATTCTGAATCTTGAATAAAATAGCTTTTTGTGCTCTAATTGGTCAGTTAAAGTGGAGCTAAACACTGTTATATTGTACAGATACACAAGCATAAAGAAGATATTCAGATCTTGAAAAATAGAATTCATGGCTTGTTGGAAGGTAGCAGGAGCATTGTAAAGTCCCTGAGGCATTCAGGTTGGTTCATAAAGGTCCTCTGATGTGATGAGAGCGTCTTTTTCACCATCTTTGGGGGACAAGTCAACCTGTCAATATCCTGAGGCTAAATACATTGCAGAGAAGAACTTTGAGCCTCCCAGTTGTCTGAGGGCATCATCAATTCTTGGCAGCAGGTATGAATCCTTTTTTGTAAGGGAATTCAAGCGGCAATGATCCATCACAATTTGATGGCCCACATCCTTTTTCTTAAGGATCAGCAAGAGGGAAGTCCAAGTGCTCTGATATGGAGCTAAGAGCCCAGCATTCATGAGTTGTTTTAGTTCTTTGAAGACCTGGGCATCTTCTACTCTACTGCGGCAATAGGGATTAGCATGAAAAGGTGGAGCATCTCCTGTATCAATTTGATGAATGCCCCTTTTTGCTAGTCCATAGTAATTGGGCCCAGAAAAAAAATGTCTTTATTCTAGTCAAGAAGCTCTAGTAAACCATTTTTTTAATAAGAAACAGCTGAGGGAAATTGGCAGCAGTGAATAGAAAGAGCACTTGGGGGTCTCCTTCTGGTAAGTTGAAGTTGCTGAACGTTCCAAAGGAATAGAAAGAGTTCATCTGTTCTGCTCTAAATATGTGTTTATGTACAAAATTTGACCTCAAGAGATCTGCATGGGTGAGGTAGTTAATTTAGTAATTAAAAATTGTATGGGTCCCTGTGAGTTTTAACTAGGATCCCAGGGCACAAATGAGGTTCTTTACAACCTAGGGATTCAAAAGAGTATAACTCTAAGAACAATTTCTCAGGCAACTCATAGGATATCTGAGAATCAATGATCAATTGAAAGCCAGGAGGGATAGTGTCGGCCGCAGGAGCAAGCAAAGGGACACCTTATTCTGCAGGAAAAGAAGGAGGTGGGGAACACATATAGGAAGAGTGAGTTCTATACTTAAGCAAGAAGATGCCTGTGGGGTATTTGAGGATGCAGGTCTTAAGTTGCTTGCTGGGATGCACGGAGGTTCTTTGTTGTGTTGTAACTGTGCTGTTTTAGCAGAGTTACAAGGGTAAAAATATTTGGAAACTAGATAATATTCTTTATTGAGAGATAATGATTATATAGTTGTTGTGAATTGTGGATAGCAGGAACATGATAGCATTGATCACACTGTGGGATGTTGAAGGGGGTGGCTTGATCCTTGTAAAGAGTCAAGCTCCAAAACAAGTTACCCACTGGTGAGGATCAGCTTCTGTTCATGTTATTGTATTTTTAAATCCAAGCTACCTTCCTAACTTGGCTTTGGGTAACTGGATAATTGGATTTCAGGTCACAACCCCGCTTACTTGGAACCTTGCTGGTGGGTTGAGTCTGCTGTTTTGACAGAAGATTAAAAGGACCTTATAGTCTAAGAGGGATAGATCTCCACCTCAGAGATTGACAATACCATTGTATTCTCAAAGAAATTGGGTTCCCACCAAGAGATCATAGCTTTTGTTCTCCAAAAAAATAGTAGGGGATGCAATGAGGAGTTCCCAAACCTTGTTGGTAGAGCAGAGTAAGCGCCAATAGTATGAGTCTGAGTCTGAGTCATACCAGCAGTTCTATAAGACTGATTATAGTTGAGATCAGGAGCTAACTTGATTTTATTCATCAACTTGGATGATACAACATTGATGGGAGAGCCTGTGTCTATGATGGCCTTAATCTCAACCTTCTGAATGGATACTTCTATATGGTGGTATCCTTTTCAAAAGGAGGTAAGACTGCCAGGTTGTCTTGCACATCTTCCAGCTAATTTCCCCATTTTCCCAACATTCATTTAAAGGCAGGAATTTGCTTGTATATAGTTTGCAAAGGCAGGGACACAGTAATGTTATGGAAGAGGGCCTCAGCTAACACAGCTTCTTCCTCTGAGGAGTCCACAAGGCAGGGCCCAATGATCCTGAGCTAGATAAGGACAAGCCATCACAGCCTTAGCTTTGGCATGAGGTGAGTAAGTTGTGGTAGTGGTATTCCCTGAACAGAGCTTCTAGGGACAGGCACAGTCTCAGGTACAGCCAGCACAGAATATCCATAACCATCTGATTCATCATAGTCAGAATTTTGGGCTCAGAGTTTCTTGAGAGATCATGGAATAGATTAAGAATGGCAGGGCTAGACAAGGGGGGGGTGATTCTTTGTCAGAGGGAGGATCAGGAAGAGACAGGGGAGGTTGGTCAGCAGAGATTGTCTCTGCCTCTAAGCTGACCTCTCTTTTCCCGCCTGTTCCTTAGGATCACATCCTTCTACATGTGTGTTAGTTCAGGAATGCAAGTGGTGTCTTATCTGGCTGCAATTATGAAACCTTGTTGTTTGGGTTGCCTATTAGAGCTAAGATTCATGATGCAGGGGATACAAGAGGTAGTGCCAGAGTTGTTAGCCTTATTTTTGTGGACCACAGTTCATCCATGTGTCAGATTCATGTCCTTTAGGAGAGTTCTGATGCTATTCATATATGTGAGGAACGTCTTATGCGTCTTAAAGTGTAAACATAAGAGCTGGTTCACTTTTAGCGCATTAGAAAAGGCAGTATACACCTCCCAGGGAGTCAGTTGGCAACTTGTGATAAGTTTTTGACCTTCAATATAGAAGCAGTCAGCAAACTAAGCCAATTATTCCTTAGGTTTGAAGGCAATATTTATGAGGGCATCTTTCTTGACCTCTAGGATGAGATTGACTCCAAACTTCTCAATGAGGAGTCCCTTCACGTCCTCCCAATTAACAATGGGTGGGAGTTCAGGAACCACAACCTCCTGACAGGTAGGATGTAGGCAGGTAATAATGTGTTTCTTTTTAAGGTCATTAGTAGCCCTCTGCATGGCAGTCTCATAAATAGTTAGTAAGGCAGCAATAGGGAAGGTCTTGGGGTAAAAATCTGCTTGAACGTGAGTTTTTAGCTGGGATCAATAGCAGAGGATGTAGATTGACTATTTTCACCCTGATTAAGAACATTGATATGAGGGTTTCTTTCAAACTTAGACTCAGAAGCAGGTTGTCTAGCCCATAAAAGTTAAAGGCTCTCTTCCAAAGTGTCCAGAGTAGAGCTATTCTGTCCTCCAATGTCCCTGGTGGCTGTTGCTATAGTTCCAATCTCATTGACTCGCATCTGCGGAACAGCCAAGGTACCTGCAATTCCATTTACCCAGGTAGCCATAGCTGTGACCTGACACACCAAGGAAGAGATCCTCTCATTCATAGTCTTGGTCAGGCAAGTAATATTATGAAATTCTTGTTCTAACACATCTTGCCTATCAGCAATGTTGTTTTTCACAGCTGATAGGTTATCTAGATCAAGGTCACAATTGATGTTTGGTTGTCCTCCCAAGCCAGGTCAGCATCCATGATTTTCTTGAACAGAAAATCAGAGGTCTCCACCTCTGCTTTGCCATCAAATTCAGAGGAAGAATCTTCTTGGTCAGAGAGGCGTTGACACAGGTAGGTAATCTCACCTTGTAACATAGCTACTTGATCAGTCAAAATGGTGATGCAAGGGTCAAGCACAGGCTCCACTTGAGGGAGGTTGGAAGTAGAGGCCTGTTGTCAAGTGGTGGCCTTGAGCTTAGCTATGGCCTCCTAGAACTTAGCCTCAAATGCAGAGGGGTTGCCAGTGGAAGGCGCATGTGGTTTATTTCTACCAAGGTTACCTTGTTAACAGTATAAGTCTGAACTTGACACAGGGTAGTGCCTAGAGTGGCCTTGTTCAAGATGTTTTTGGGGTATTTGATGACCCCAATTGTCCATGTTTGTCTCAACCAACTTGAGTTGAGAATTAATATGTTCCTGTAATTGATTGAGTTTGTCAACCAAGGTCTTGAAATCCTGTCAATATTTTAAAAGAGTTGTTTTGATCTGTCCTGCCACATACAGTAGTTTTAAAAGCTATGGCAACTACCAAAAATACCTCAGATTTGAACAAAATCCAAGTTGCACAAGATTCAGGATTCAATTAATTTAAAAAAATTTGGTTAATAAATGAACTGTTAAACAGAAAAAATAATTTTATTAGCCCATTGTACAAAATTATATCAAACATCAAGTGGTGTAGCTCAAACCACAAACAAAATGAACTGGCGCAACAAGTGAGATGGATGGATGCTATTCTGGAGTATATTGTAATCTAATCAGGATTCATATGAGGCACCAACAGAAGGAATAAAATAAAACAAAATTAGAGAAATATTGAAGCAAGATTCCCCAAGCACAAAACAAAATAAAGTCACACAAGATGTGTAGTATAAGCAGCCCAAAATAGAAGTACAACAGTTTTACAGCCAATCAACAGCTATCCAATTTAGGTACAGAGGCATTTTATTCATTTTTATGGATCCTGATTTGTATGAAATGGTTTTGAGAACCTTCCAAATATAGACTTGTGATTACAAGAAAAATAAATCATAAAATTTTAAACTTCTACTTTTAGTGATTTTATCCTAGGTTTTTTACAATGGTTTCCAACAACAACAACATTTTCAACAGTGTCAGAAAACAAGCCAGCAGCAACCAAGCCAGCTTCAATGGAGGCAAGGCTCAGAATGTGGAGGCACCTGTTTAAACCCAAGCCTTTGAGGTGGGTAACAAGGAAGCTGACCTGTACCTGACCCCTGACCCATATGGCTTTGACTTGTTCAACAGTCACCTAGTGTCTAGCTCTGCCCTGCTCCCATACCTAACCCCACACAAGCTTCCCATCAACCAATCAATCATGATGGCAACCTTGATTTGAAACAACTTCCCACCACAAGCCAACCTGCCCCCTACAGTCAATCAGGCTTCAGCTCCCCTGGCCCAGCGCCCCAAACGCAGAATCATTACTGCCCAAATTCTTCAGGAGATTGTTCACTGAACCTGCAGGGTCTACCCTGGGATCAGATAGCCAGCCAATTAAAATTTACCTAGGCTACCATCATGCAGGAATTATACTACCTGATTAATAAGGGGAATCTGATTGGGACAGCTAAGAAGCCCAAGAAGGCCCCCAAGTCACAAATCACTGAGGTGTACCCAATTATGCTTGACCTCCTGCAGCAGGACCCCAAGCTTCCCTTGACCCAGGTCCAGAAGCAACTTGTGCACCATAGCATTTGGGGGTCTGAGCGCATGGTGCAGCTCTGAATGTATGGAAAGGTTAAGGTCTTGCCCAAAGTGGTGCAAGGTTATAAACTGGCACGTGTAAGGCATTAGGATTAAAATTCAGAAGGTATAAAAAGATAGGAACTGTCAGTAAGATAATTTTACAAAGTCCTGCTAAAAATCTATACTGGGTTACAAAAGGAGTGATAGAGTTTAAGAACCCTGAGCAAAGAAGATAAAACAAGGTGTTTAATAGTGAACAATATGTAACTAAGATAATATTGATATTTGTATACTCTCCATAAGCAAACTGGTACATATAACTATTAAAAGACTCCTTAAGGGAAAATAATGGATACAACAAGCCCAAGGCTTTTTATTTTACAACTTCCATTTGGATCAAGGAAAAAAACTAAACTAAGAAAATGAATTTAAAGAAAACAAAATTCTAAAAATTGACAAAATTGAAGTTTAAAATTGTAAAGTTGAAGGGGAAGAAATCACTTAGAATTTTGGCTTAAAGCCTACTCTTCAAAAGCTCTTTATTTATAGCATAGCTTTTCCAGTTGGGAAAATTGATAGGCTTGGGGAACAACAGCCAAGGACAGGAGAAACTGGAGAGGTTAGAAAAGAGCCTGGAGGAAAAGTAGGAGAATGAAACCCAGTATAATGGCAGATCAGCAATGTAAAAGCTGGAGGAACGGCAACAACGTAAGCAGGGAGGGTTTCAAAAGGTAAGTGAGTGAAAATATTCTAGTTTTAAAGTAGATATTATATATAGGAGTTTAAGAAAGCAACAGAGCAAAAGAAAGCAAAAGACAACAATGACAATTCAAAAGCAAATGAATTAAAAAACAAGGTAATTGAATTAAAATACTTAAATATTAACCTTCAATTTAAATTTTCAATATTTAAAATAATGAATAATCCAAACCAAAAAATATAAAAGCTAATAAATCAAAGAGCCTGCCCTTTGGGGCAGGGCATGGCATTACCCCCTCCAGATCCAAGCTCAGGATGTGCTTGGATATAAGAGTTGCTGGCCTTGGGACAGTTTACAAGGTTGGACAATGGCTCCCAAGAACTCTCCTCAACAGAATACCCTTTCCAAAGAACCAGGTATTGGAGTTTATCATACTGATAACAATGGTTAATAATGGACTCAAACTCATACTCAGGAGTTCCTTCAACCATGTGAGGAGGAGGTGTTTCATTGTTCTGATGAGAAGAAGGGGTAACAGTCTGGAGCTTGAGAAGGGAAACATGGAAGACGTCATGGATTCAATACCCTGGATAAGGTTGAATACAGTATGCAACCAATCCAACTCTTTCTGTTACAAGAAAATGCCCTGTGAATTGGGGACCAAGCTTACAAGAGGGCCATCTGATAGGAAGAATCTTTTTATTAAGATATACAAGGTTGTTGACTTGGATGCTCTTTCCTTCCTGACAGTTGGCCTGGACCTTGTAAACCTCAATAGCCTTAGAGAGATTCTTCTTTAAGAAATTCTGGATGAGTTGTAGCTGGACCAGAAACTCTTTGGCTGACGGGGAACAGACAGAGGAGATGACAGAGGGGACAAAGGCAAGAGTATAGCCTAAATTTGCAATGAACAGGTTCATCTTGGTAGAAGACTGGGGGTAGCATTGTAGGAATACTGGGCCAAAGGTAAGTGATAAGCCCAATTTTCTTGTTTTTTGTTGGAAAACAGCAAAGGAAACATTCTAGTGTCTGATTGATATGTTTGGTTTGCCCATCAGACTGGGGATGATAAGAGGTGCTAAGGGAAAGGTGAACACCTAGCTGAGTCATAAACTCCTTCCAAAACAGGGAAAGGAATTTTGGTCCACAGTCAGAGACAATATCTCTTGGAGTACTATGGTGGACGAAGACGTTCTTGACAAAGAGGGAAGCAGTCTGCTTTGTGGTAATGTTAGAATTGCAGGGAGCAAAAATAGCCTGCTTTGAGAATCTGTCTACAATGACCAGTATGGTGTTGAAATCTTCAGACTGAGGAAGCTGGACAATGTAATCCAAAGAGACAGACTGCAAAGGACCTTCAGGGACTAGAGAGGCATAGAATACCCACAGGTTTCTGGGCTAAAAGTTTGATTCTCTGGCAAATCAGGCAATTACTGACATATGACTTGATAAAGGTGGTCATCCTTGGCCACCAGAAGTGATTGCAGAGTTTAGAAAGGGGTTTCTTATATCCAGAGCGGCCTGCAGCAAGGGAATCATGGAACATAATGGTTAGAAGCTGTTGAAAGTCTGAGGAGGAACTACCAAAAGGTTGTCAAAGTATAACACACCCTCTAGCAGAGAGAATAAAGGATTTGTGACCGTCTTATTGTTTATAAGAGTGTCAATAATCTGAGATGAGACTTTGTCGGAAAGCTGAAATTTGTGGATTTGCTTCAGTATATTTGGGGTTGTGGTACTGATAAAATTGAGTTCAAGGAAGCTCTCAGGTGGGAGGACCATATTGGTGTTAAGGAGTTTGGTATTCATTGTCAACATTGGATAATAAAGGATGTCAACTAATTGTGTCAGGTAGGGTATTGAGTATACCCTTCTTGTATACAAGCTTGAAGCAAAAATTTGACAGCTCCAGTACTCATCTATCATGTCTCTGGGAGATGCGGCGCAACTCAATAAAGTAAAGCAAGTTCTTATGGTCTGTGTAAATGAGGAAAGGCTTGTCAAGTCCCTCAAGATAGTGACGCCAATGCTTGAGTTTTTTGATGATGGCAAGAAGTTCCTTGTTGTGTACAGAGTAGTTTTGTTCAGCTGGAAGGTGTTTTTGAGAGAAGTATGCAACAGGGTGTTGCATCTCATCCCCCCAAGCTGAAGAATAACACTGCCAACAGCATAGTTGCTGGCATCAGTCTCAACCAAGAAGGGTTTGGAAGGATTGGGCATCAGGAGAACAGGAGTGGAGATAAAGACAGCTTTGATAGCATCAAACGCAAGCTGGGCCTCAGTTGTCCAGACAAAAGGAACAGAAGGAGAAGTAAGGGTAGTGAGAGGCAAAACTAAAGAAGAAGAAATTTCCAAAAACTTACAGCAATAGTTTGCCAATCCAAAGAAACCACAAAGTTGTGAGCAAGTCTTGAGAACAGGCCAGTTTTGGATAGCATCCACTTTGCTAGGGGAGACAGCAAAACCGTTTTGAGTGACAACTTAGCCAAGTAAATCAACCTTGGTGCAGAAGAATGAGCACTTAGAAGATTTTGCAAACAGGTTGTAGTCTCAAAGTCTCTGGAGTACTTGGCAGACGTGGGCAACATGGTTGTCAATGGAAGAGGAGTATATGAGGATATCATCAAGAAAGACAACAACAAACTTGTAAAGGAAGGGAAGAAGTGCCTCATTCATTAAGGCCTGGAAGGTTGACAGAGTTTTACATAATCCAAAAGGCATTACATTGTACTTGTATACCCCAAATGGGGTACGGAACACGGTCTTTCATTTGTGGCCAGGAGAGATTCTGATCTGGTTGAAAGCGCTTTGGAGATCAATCTTGGTGTATACAAAACTACCAGCAAGGCAATCTGTCAAAGCCTCAGTAGAAGGAATAGGGCATCTATCCTTGATTGTGATCTCAAGGAGGGATCTATAGTCTACACAAGGGCGCTTGGAGCCATCAGATTTACTGACAAAGAAGATGGGGGAAGAACATGGAGACGTAGATCAAGAGATGAAACCCTTGGAGAGTTCCTCATTGATGGAGTTCTTTAGTAGAGTGTTGTTGGAGTCAGAGAGAGGAATAAGCCTTCCCCAGGGGGGAGTGGTGCCTGGCTTAAGGTTTATCTGAATATTGTAGGGCCTATGGGGAGGTAGCAAGTTACATTCATCTTCACTAAAGCAATCCTTGAAGTCAGAGTAGCAATAAGGTAATCCATCCTTGTCCTTGGCAGAAAAAGTATCCAAGATTGTACTAGAAATGGTAGTCAGGTTCAGTTTGGAAGGGATTGGGTAAAGAGTACCAGATACAAGAGATAGCAATTCAACAATGCCTTGCATGTAAATGAAATCTTGTTGTTTGGGTTATCAAAGTTAAGCAAATACTCTCTCAACCACAGGAATCCAAGGATGAACAGGAAGGATAAGTTGGGGGAGGAGTTACACGTGACGCAGAAAGAAGAGCCCTCCAAGTCAATGGTGATGGGTTGGAGGATATTTGTGGCTCTAGTGAGGGTGCTATTTCCCACCTTAACGTCAAGGGATCCAGAAGCAGGGAGTCTATTTAGTTTAGCAAGTTCTCCTCAATGAAGTTTTCATTAGCGCCAGTATCAAGAAGAGCAAGGACCTTGATCTTTCCCAAAGTCCATGAATAGTTAATAAGATGGTAGGTGACTTGGGTGTTGCTAAGGGAAATCAAAGTGAGAGTGGAGGTCTTGTTGACAGGGAGGAATACTTGGAGAGAGGGCAGGCTGTAGAAGATGGTCCTTTGATCCATAGTAGGAGCAGAGGTTATTGTTCCTTCTTCTAAGGATTTCCTTGGTAGTAAGGCAAAAACATCCCTCAGACTTTGGTGCAGTGCCAGGTGGAGGGGTTGAAAAAAAGTGGTACCTTGTCTGGTACAAAACAACCAAGCTGCAGGGGATAGGTTAAAAGAAGGATGTTTTTTGATGAAAGTTATCTTTGGTTCCACTTAATCACCTCTCTGATAAGAGGTTCTAATTCATTGGTAAGGTTGTGGTGGATCAAAAATTCCTGGAGCAATTTGTTGAGGCCTATCTTATAGAAGCTGAAAGCCTCAGTGTCAAAGGCTTGTAGTCTTGACTGAAGAGAGCAAAACTTCTGGTTATATTTGCCAAGTGGAAGCAACCCTTGTGTGAGACCTGCAAACCAAGAAGCAGAGGGGGTGGATAACTCTTTGTCTTCTCCAGAGAAAGATAGGAGTGAACTGACAAAGAGATCAAAGTTCTGGAAGATAACTGGGTTGCGTATTGAGTGAGAGCTAAACCAATCTTTGTAGTGACTGGTGAGCTTCTCTGCAAGAGGACCTTCTGTGAGTTGGTGGAGAACTCAGATCCATAATCATTAAAGTGGGCCTGTGCATAAGCTAAAGTGCTAAAAATATTAGGGGGTGGTGAACTATGAGCTAAGGTATTGAGAACTACTTTTTGATTGGTGTAGGAAGTAGGAGTATGCCCCTCCTTATTATGAAAAAAACTTTATCATATAACCAACCAAGTAAAAAAACTACTAGAGATAACAATGTTACAATAATAATAAAGAGAAACAAGGCTAAGAAGATGATAGAAGAAATGGAAAAAGTATTGCCTGGGTCAATCCCATGGGAAGCCAAAATAATGTAAGGTCTTGCCCATAGTGATGCAAGGTTATAAACTAGCGTGTGTAAGGCATTAGGATTAAGATTCAGAAGGTATAAAATAATAGGAAATGCCTGTAAGATAGCTTTACAGAATCCTGCTAAAAATCTATACTGGTGTCAAGTCTATACTTCTGGGAAGTATAATAAACAAAATAAAGAGGAAAATTAAGAAGAGAATAATAATTTATTTGATATGAGTATATGATATTATATAGTATTATGACAAGCCACATGATGTCCATGTACGTCATAGAGGTCATGGGGCTTATATGAATAATGTTCCTCTTGAGTCACGAGGCTTAATCAAATTGTGTTCCATTTAGGACCTGGATTGAGTGATCCCCGTCATAGATGGTTGACTGATAATGGTGCCACTGGTTTATTGACTGGGTGGTGAACCACTCAGGGCGTTAATTCCCTGAGAGGGAGTAGTCAAAGATGTTACAACATCTCCCCCTGGGGTGCTGGAAGGCAGAGCCTTGGGAATCTTCTTGAGGGTATCTGGTATACAGGCTTGGTATTGATCCAGTTTGGCGTTAGGAACAGAGGGTCTTGAATTTTGTTGGGCTGTTCTTGCCTTACACAAACAAAGTTGATCATGATGCATACGTTTGAGTTCAGTTTGAGCTCCAATCCCTTTGATGAGGTAGGTGTTATTGGGCTTCACTTCCATGACAATGCCTGGTCTGCGTAACCCTGGGTCTAATTTGTGTTGGTTGTGATTGACAACCCAGATCTTGTCTCTGACTTGGAACCTTTCTTGTTGTAATGGGATTGCTTCTTGTTGAACCCTTTGCTGTTCCATTGCTTCCTGGTCCTTTCTGACTTGTAGTACTTTTGGGTCATTGCTGTCTGGTATCTTCTTGGGAAGTGGCAGTTGTGGTCCTGTGGTTGTACTGACAAGTGAAGGTTTCTGGCCATAGACAAGTTTGTAAGGGCTTTTCGCCCGTATTGCAGTTGACTCATGTTCTGCAGACCATAAGGGCGGTTAGTAGCATTTTAACCCAGGCTTTTTGATTGTTGGCAAATAACTTACTGAGGGCTTCCACTAGAGAGCCGTTTAGTTGTTCTACACAATCATTTGCTTGTGGGTGATATGGGCTGGCTGTGACGTATTCTATTCCATTTTTGGAAAGATAGATGTTGGTGTCAATAGCTTTGAGTTCAGTGCCTCCATCTGTGATTAAGAGGTTGGGCTTTCCAAACTTAGCTATGATCTCCTTGCCAATGAATTGTCTCAGGTTGTTGCCTTTGTGCTCTTTTGTGGCTTGTGCTACAGGCCATCTGGTTGCATAGTTGATGGCAGTGATGATATACTTCTTGCCTTTGCTTTCAATGGGCATAGGTCCCACAATATCTAACGGCCATACCTTGAAGAGTTGTGTGATAGATACGGGTACTACTGACTTGGGTGGAGCTTTGGTTTGGGCGTACTTTTCACAGACCTCACATTGTTCCAGTAATTCTCTGATATTATCTAGCATGTTGGGCCACTAGTAGCGGTTCTTGAGATATTCATGCAAGTTTCTGCTACGGGTGTGTCCCAAGTCCCTGTGATAATGGAGGATTGTGTCAATCTTTTGTGTTGGCGGAATGTAGGGTACCGTGTCACCATTTGGAAGGAATTGGTGGAGGGTACCATATACGTTTTTGAACAGATGTTTGTTCTTGAGGACTTTCTCTTGGATGTTCATTGGTGTGCCAGGTGGGAACCCTTCCTAGAGATTCCCCATGATTAACATAGGCCAGTCAGGGTTGTCATCAGTGTGGTGGATGTGTTTATTGTATAGCCTTGATAGGGCGTCTGCAGTAAGCATCTCTCTGCCTGGCTTGTATTCAATTTGCATGGGGTATCTCTGTATGAGGCTCATCCATTTGGCTTGTCTTCTTGACAGGTGTTGTTGTGTTTTAAAGAATATCAACAACTTGTGGTCAGTGAGTACTTTGAACGTCTAGGCTCCTTCTAGATAACATCACCATTTCATGAGACAGTGTATGATGGCAACCAACTCCTTATTGTGTATAGGGTATCTTTGTTTGCTGTCTGATAGCTTCCTGGATTCATATGCCACAGGGAGAAAGTCTTTTTGGGCTGTTTGGATACAGAGGACTCCTCCTATGGCATAATCAGAGGCATCGGTCTCTAGCTCATAGATACCCTTGTGGTTTGGGTATTGCAAGATGGGGGTGGTGACCATGCGCTCCTTCAGATGGCAGAAATGTTGATCTTGTAAAGGTGTCCAGACAAACTTGGTTGTTTTCCCAGTGATGGCTGACAAGGGGGCTGTCAGAGTGCCCCAGTCAGGGATGAATCTACGTACATAGGCTACCATTCTAAGGAAAGTGTGAGTTTGCTCTTGTTCCTTGGGACTGGCATCTCTGTTATAGCGTGTATTTTGTCTGGATTGGGTTTGATACCGTCCTTGCTAATGATGTGGCCAAAGAAGGGTAGTTCAGTTGAGAATAACTCACATTTGGATGGTTTGACAATTAGTTGGTTTTCTTGCAGGGTACGGAGGACTGTGCAGACGTCTTCCCAGTGTTATTGCAGGTTGGGGCTGTAAATGATGATGTCTTCCAGGTAGATGATTGCTCTTTTCCCAATGTGTTCTTTTAATACTTTATTCATGAAGGTTACAAAGGTACTGGGAGTGTTTTTCATGCCAAAATTGAGGACAACACATTCAAAGGATCCATATTTAGTTCAAAATGCAGTCTTTGGAATGTCTTCAGGTTTCATGCAAATTTGGTGGTAACCTGCTGTCTAATCAATTTTTGTGAAGATTTGGGACCCCCCAGGGCATCAAAAAGGTCATCAATTAGGGGCAGGGGATATCTGTTCTTTATTGTGACCTTGTTGAGGGCCCTGTAGTCTGTGACCAGGCGGAGGCCTCCATCTTTCTTTGCTACAAAGAAGACAGAGGCACCAAAGGGTGATTTGAAGGTCTGATGAGGCCTTTCTAAAGTGCTTTGTCAAGGTAGGCTTTCAGGGTGTTGTCTTCTTGTGGTGTGAGGCGGTAGATGGGTTGCGCCTTAGGCATGCTACCTTTCAGGTCAATTGCATGTTGTATACCCCAATCAGAGGGCAGCCCGGGTAGTGATTCCTGGAATACGGAGGGAAACTCATTGACTAGCTGAGCCTTAATTGGATTCTGTTTTTATTGTATTTTGGTGTTTTTGAAGTGGATGACTTCATAGGTACATGTGCTCTAATTGATTTTGCTGATATCAGTTTCTTTCTCTGTTTTCATGATCTTTACAAATATGTGGTCCCTCATGAGGGTGTCAAGGTGTGTCAGGTACATGTGATGGTAAACTTCTCCTCGCTGGATAGTGAGGGTGTCACTGTCCCACTTGATGTGAGGCTTTGTCTTTTGCATCCAATCTAATCCAAGTATGATATTTTATTTTGGGATTGGAATGATGGGGCCACTAATTGTTGTTTAGACGTCTCCCATTTGGGCCCAGAAAGGTCTGGTCTTGTGGGTAACTGATGTGCTGTGATTGTCTGCCATGATGGCTTTCTTGATGTTACTTCAAATGGTAGGTAACTTTGTGAGGTCTGCAAAACTCTTGTTAATAAGCAATTGGTTGGCTCCAGTGTCAAATAGCGCTATGCCCTGGTATCTGCAAAAATGGAAAGGATAGGTAAGGAGTTTATTTCCAGATTGGGTGGCAAACAGAAGAGGGTCGCTGGAGGGAACCTGGATCATGGTGATGGAGTCCACGTCCTGTTCTCTGTACAAGTCTTGTGAAGAGGGGGAGGATGACTTGCCTAAACACTCCCCTGAGCTTTTTCCTCCTTGTTGATATCTTCAGTGCTAGCCTGGTTGGCTTGTGCAGTGCAATTCCCGTTTCAAGGCTGGGTACTGTTGGCTTGGTGGTTTTGCTTTTTGGGGCAAGTCTCTCTCTTCACTGCGGGGTTTTCCTTGTGTTTGTTGGAGGCATTTAGATTGTCAGACTTCTGAGCTGTGTGTTTCCCTTCTAGGAATACATCCTTGAGGTTCTTGCAGCAGGTCATGTCAAACTGACGTCTGATATGTGTAGGAAGGCCATTGTAGAAGTCTAAACATGGTCCAGGCTCATCAAAATTGATGGTGTTGGGTGCACGGTCACGTAGTCCCTCATATGCAGCAATGTATTCCTCAATGGTTCCTGTCATTTTGAAGGTTTGGAGTTCAGTCATAATCACCACGTCTGAATCCTTCATGGAGAACTTTTTGAGGAATGCAGCTTTGAATATTTCCCAGTTTTCCTTCTGTTCAGGATGTTGAGCCAGCCATTTGGTAACAAAACGTGAAGCAGTCCCTGTGACACAGAGGGCAATCTCACTAACCCAGAGTCTTTGGGGGTACTCCACTTGTTCCAATTTGCTCTCAGTACTGTTGATCCGAAGAGAGGCGTTCTCACGGCGTAGTCCTGCAAAGGCGCCAATCTCAGCGGTACGTAGGTGTTGAAACACAATATTGGGTATCTCAGGTTGCATAGAGGCTGTTGTAGCTGGCGTGGTAGGAAACAGTCTGCAGTTTTTAAGAGCAATGTACTGGTCTATGGGTACAAGGAGATTGTTGTAGATGACAAGTCCAGGGGGAACGTCTTGCCCTACTTTGTAATCTCTCCAACTGTTAGGGAGTGGCATTGCTTGGGCTCTTTTCTTGGGAGGAATTTTTCCTTTGAGTTGGGTAGGTATGGATAACCTACCTGTGCTACCACTGTCAAGTCTATAGTTCTGGGAAGCATAATAAGCATAATAAAGGGGAAAATTAAGAAGAGAATGATATTTTATTTGATACAAGTATAGGATATTATATAGTATCATGACAAGCCACATGTTGTCCATGTACGTCATAGAGATCATGGGGCCTATCTGAGTAATTTTCCTCTTGAGTCATGAGGCTTAATCAAGTTGTGTTCCGTTTAGGACCTGGATTGAGTGATACCTGTCATAGATGGTTAACAGATAATGGTGCCACCAGCTTATTGACTGGGCAGTGAACCACTCGGTGAGCCACTTGGTGATTTACTTGGGGTGTTAATTCCCTGAGAGGGAGTAATCAAAGATGTTGCAACACTGGGTTGAAAAAAAGTGATAGAGTTTAAGAACCCTAAACAAAGAAGATAAAACAAGGTGTTTAATAGTGAACAATATGTAACTAAGGGAATGTTGATATTTGGATACTCTCCATAAGCAAACTGGTACATATAACTATTAAAAGACTCCTTAAGGGAAAATAATAAATACAACAAGCCCAAGGCTTTTTGTTTTACAACTTCCATTTATTCAAGAAAATAAAAGACTAAACTTTAAAATGAATTAATAAAAATGTACAAATTTCTAAAAATTAAGATCTCAAGTTAAAATTTGATAAATGATTGAAGGGTAGAAATTACTTAGAATTTTGGCTAAAAGCCTACTCTTTAAAAGCTCTTTATTTATAAAAAAAGTCTTTTTCAGATGCAGATTGAAAGGCCTGGGGGAACCAGCCAAGAAAAAGGATCAACTGGAGGTATCTGCAAAAGAACCTGGAGGAAAGGGGAAACAGAAGCCAGTATTGACCACAGATCAGTAATGTGAAAACTGGGAAAGCAGCAACAACATAAGCAGGAGTTTTAAAAGGTAAGATAGAATTAAAATCTTCTAACTTTAAAGTAGAAATATATCTAGGCTAAGAATAGAGAAGACCACAGCAACAACAACGGCAATTCAAACTCAAATCAACATAAAAACAAGGTAATTAAATTAGAATACTTAATTATTAACAATTTAACTTAAAATTTCAAATATTAAAAAATAAAAGAAAGATTAAATAAAACCAAAAAATAAAATAAAGTATCTAAGAAGCCTACCCTTTGGGGAAGGGCATGACAGAAGGTGGTTTCAGTCTGTGTGCTGACCAATTTTGCCAGCAACCAATGGGATGGCCCTGAGGATTCCCTGTATGATCTTGACATTGAATCAACCCTGGTCTGATGCTTGATTAGTCTAACAGATGACGTCATGTTCATCTCCTACTACAAGCTATCAATAGCTTTTGACAATTTTGGTGCGCAAGGAAAAGCTGCCGCCAAGAATAGAAGGAAGAAGGTTAAGAAGGGGACGTTGTGAGAGAGGGGGCTAAACTAGCTAAGTTTGGCTCCTATCCTGGTGAAAAAAACCACCAGAATGCCATCCAGTGAAGAACTGGAAAAGCTGCTAGGAGGGGGGACCACAGGGAGGACACTGGGGACAACTGAGGGAAGTAGGCGTTCAAGCCCATCAATATCAGGCCGGTTAGCAACCAAGGGGTGTGGGTGGGAGCGGGAGATGACATCTTGGAGGGCCCAAGGGGTACTGAATGGCTCTGGACCACGCTGGGGAGGGGAGGCATGAGAGGCACAGCTTCTTCAGAAACAGGTGGAGTATGATCCACAGTGTCCAAGTCCAAGTCATCACATGTCAGGCTCTTGACCGCAGCCTCTCCAGAAAAGAGAAGGCCGCTGGGGAGGTCCCAGAAACTAGAAGGGTCTATACCTACAAGCCGGGCAGACAAAGAGATTTTCCCCCAAAAATCAGGAGAGGTGGACCACAGAAGCAGCAAGAACAGAGCCAGGGAAAACACCACAAATTTAAAAGCTGGGAGTATCATAGAAATATTCTCCACAAAATTTGGAGCAGGTTGGTATGATTTTTTGACAAAAAAAGTGGGAAAAGTGTAGGCAGGGTATTCTTAGCAGAATATAGCAAAAGAGCAGCAGAATGGGTTTAAACAGCTTTACTATGGTCTCAGGAGCCTTGGTTATAACGGCAAACAAGAGCAGGTTCAAATTGATGATTTTAATAGAAAATTTAGAATAATAATAGAGATTATAAAGAAAATCAATTGAAAATGTGAAGGTCAAACTCTTTTTTCAAAAGCAAAAGTAGAGAAGACAACAACTAGGTAAATTAACACTAGTATAGGAGCCCAGAAGAGAAGCCGGGTTTGAATCTGGCTGGCACAAGGTAAGCTTTGAACAGTGACTAACACTTTAATCCTTAGGCTGCAAGAACACAAAACTGGGTCCCAAACAGCAATAGCAATTAAAATAAGTTGCAAAGAACTCCAAACTTTTAATATATTGGAAAATAGACAAGCAGGGGACTGAAAGTCCCCTTGCTTAATTAAAAGGAATGGACTGCAATAAACTGATCACATGACAATTGGAGCTGAACCTGATTGGCTAGATAAAAAACTTTGCTGGATAGGCTCAGGGGGACTGGAGAGTTTTACTCCAATTTCTGTGATCTGATCTGATTGGCTGGAAGAGGTGCCAGAAATTTGGGAGTCAACTGAGTTGTCAAGCGTTGATGTGGAAACACTTGATGGGGTGGCTCTGATAGTTTTTAAAAACGGACAACTCCAGGCTAGTAAGTAGTCTAAATTGACCAACGTTTCTTCCCAGGGGGAGCAACCAAGGGCAGGGAGTCCGCAGAGTAGGCTAGCATAAACCTCTCATCAACTGTGTGTGCTAAATCCCCTAAAGAATGGAGGGGTTTGGCTGGCATTTTTAGGCCTTTCTTGGTGCAGCAGGGGAAGATTTTACGATCTAATGCCAGGGGTGGTAGTGAATTTACAGACATTTATTGGTGCATTTCTGGCTGTTTCAGCCAAGGGTTTTGTCTAATATCAGATAAACCCAGATTTCACCAATGGCTATGAGTACAGCCACATCCTTGGTGGATTACTTGGCTCCTGGGATGGCTCAAATTCCAAGCACCAGGTTTTCTTGAGCCACCAGATGGAGGGTAGCTCCACTGCCCTCAAGGCCATCCAGGGACGCGGGCACCAGGCCTCAGTCTACCCTGCTGGTCACGCAGACATCCATCTGGCTGATGTTGTGTTCTTTAATATTGGAGAGACACTCTGGGAGCACTGCCCTCAGGCTTTCAAAAACCTCTATCTTGGGGTCCTTGACCACAATTCTCTCTTTGGTTACCAAATGGTGGCTGACTTGTTCATGCAAATGGTTTTCCATGTGAACATGGGCAATCAATCACAAAAGAACAAGTGCCTCCCACCTTGTGCCACTGCCACCTACCAGCTCATCCAGCAAATGACGGACAAGGAATACAAAAGGCGTTATATGGCAGACATCACGTGCAATCTTCCTACCCTTGCCACCCTCACCCCCCACCTTCCAGCCCCACCCACCCAATCTCAGACCCCCCAGGCCAGCACTACCTCTACGTCTTCCTTCCTGCGCTATTCTGCCTACTAGGCATCACTCTTCTCCGCCCCAATAAACCCCTGTTGCCAAAAAAATTCTATTTATATTATTTTTATTCTGAATTTCAATTGTTCATTTTCTCATTGTTTATATTTGAATTTATTCTTTATGTTCAGCTTATTTATATGAAATCATATATTTACTATGCTGTGTAACTAGATCCAGAACTCAGTTATTTTTGGTGCTTTGTACTGCCCTTTGTGATAATATTAACAACAATTTGGTGATCAACTGAATTTAAATTAGAAAATTATAGGTTAATTGTGTTTAGATAATTTTGTTGCTGATCCAAATTCAAAACCTTAATGATAAACTTTAAGCCAATCAGGAGCTGAGTGATAAAGTGATTATTGTGACATAAAGGGACATTCAATAATTCTTTGATGCAAGTGCGCTAATTAAAATGATTGGCTGGATCTTTTGCTATTGTGCGCCATTGCTGCTGTGGCAAGTTGTTGGTGGTCTAGTGCTAACCCAGAAGCTGATTGGGCACTAAGCCAACAACTTGCCACAGCGGCAATGGTGCACAATGGCAAAATATCCAACCAATCATTTTAATTAGCGCACTTGCATCAAAGAATTATTGAATGACCCTTTATGTCACAACAATCACTTTATCACTTGGCTCCTGATTGGCTTAAAGTTTATCATTAAGGTTTTGAACTTGGATCAGTAACAATTTTATCTAAACACAGTTAACCTATAGTTTTCTAATTCAGATTTAGCTGATCACCAAATTGTTGTTAATATCATCCCAAAGGCAGTGCAAAGTGCCAAAAATAATATGGCAATTATGGAAGCAATGCCAACACAAAGCAAATAACACATATTGAGATGAGCATAAAACATATACACAATGGGTAAAAAGATGGGATAGTGTAGCAAATGGGAAAAAAACAGGATTAAACAAAGAGGCAATGGTATCAGAAAAATACAGATTTTATTGGGATGAAAGCTATAAAAACATATGGAAAGGTTAGTAAAAAAATCAATAAGAGAATTGGAGAAACTTCTAAAAGACCTTGACTCTGCAATTGCAGAAATCAAAGAAATTGACCGCAAGGTCAAAGCAAAGGTAAAGTCTGCCATCCTTGAAGGCAAGAAAATTGACAAGGTGTTGGCCAAGGTGCTTATGGCCAAAACACCTGACACCCCAAGAAGACCATTGAGTGTCTTCTTAACATCCAGAAGACAGTTGTGGATGGCTTATAATTCAAGTCCTACACCCTTTCCGCGCCGTCCGTCTGGACCAATGACCCTAAGATGTATGAACATCTTAAACCAACCAAGAGGGCCCTCAAGAATGACCCTGAGATGCCCACACCACTGCTTGCACCAATAATGGCCAAGCTGGACAAGGCTGCAGGCAAGGAGAGACTGTAGAAGGTAATCTAATAATAAAAATTTCCCAATACTTACCTTTTTTAGAAAACATTGACGGTGAACTCCGCCAGGTCCTGGTTCCTTTTGTCCCCCCACCTTTTATGCAAATTATGCCACTCACGTGGTCAAGCAGCTGTATCTGTCCCCCCCTGTCTTGCAGGATCTTGAAGATAGGATCCATGGTACCTTTCCAATGCCACAGGAGGCATTGGCTGGCCTAATGCATGCCAAGGGGGCATCTGAGTGAGGAATTACTGCCTAAAAAGATGCCCAACTGGTCCGCCTGGACCCAGTGATTCTCAGTGAAGTTTATTGTGTAAATCTATTGAGCTTGTTTGGGACGTCCTGGTGACGCTCCCATTCAAGAATATACCAGAGATGGGCCAGGCCCATGCAGCTGCTTGCTTCTGCTTCCCATTGGAGCACACCCTATCTTACCTTCTGGACAACTTTGGGTGTGCAGTGTTAAATTGGCTGTTGCAGACGCAACAGCCGTCAAGAAAACCAAGATCCTCCTTGCCAACTTTGGGTTGGCCTGGAGCACTGATGAGATGGGGCTCCCTAAAGCCATGGAGCTGACCTTTGCAAAGACAAAGCATGAAAAGAAGATCAGCACAGTATACAGCAAACTTTGCGAGTTTACTGAAGCCTTTGCTGGGCAAAAGCTTCACCTTGTTGTTTACCTGGGGTTCCTCTTCTTCTTTGGTATGGGCGCGTCAATAGAGGACCTGGACGGGGTCCTTCTTGGGATTGACAAGGCCAGGCTCTTCCTGGACGGGAAGAAGGTCCCCCCGATACAACTTGGTTGACCACATAATCCAAGAAGCCCTGGTCCTGCATGGCATCTTTGGGTTTGCAGCCCCGCCAGAGAAGCTGCTCCTCCATTCCCACCCCACCATCCTCCCTTTTACCAGCAGGCAATAATACTTTAATAAGGGTGTATCCACCATTCATGGTGTGGCAGTGGAGGTTGTGCGCCACCTCCATTGCAGGGTGGGTACATACTGCTGAACCCACTATAGGTGCTCCTAATTTATTCTCTCTACCAATAAATATCTTTATACTTTAGATTGTTTTTATTATAATTATTTTTTATTTTTATTTTAGCAAAAAAGATCTGCAAAATATATCACAGAGAAGGTTTTCATAAAAGCATAATAAATATATGAATAAAATATGCTTCTAATTTGTATATTTTAAATTTAATTTTTTTAATTCCATTTTTATATTTATTTGACAAAAGTGATATAAATATATTCATGTAATCCAGTATCAAGTGTTTGGGATAACCTCAGATGGCATAATAAAAAATTAATATAAAATAAATAAATTACTAATTTTCATTGATGGTTCTGCTAAATGTGTTGTGGGCTTAGAAACATCTAAATATAAAATGATAATTAAAAAATCTTGAATAGTAAATTAGAGAATATAAAAAAGTCAGACAAGCTAAGCCATTAATTGATTGGCTGTTTGGCAAGGCATGCAGGGATGAAAAAATCAGTGTGGTCATAGAATTTGCCCACAGTCTCAGCTGGGAGGGTATGGATCCCAGCCTGCAGCAAATCAAAGAGGTCCTCAGTCCCTGTTGGGGTTCCTTGCTTGACAACTTGCTTGAGCCACCCAAAGACTTCCTCAATGGGATTTAGGAAGGGTAAATAGGCAGGGAGGAAGAGAAGGCGCAAATTTGCTGTGGCCAATTGCTGGGGGCCCACTGCAATGCTGGTGTTGATCATTGGGAATTCCTCAAGAATATCAGCCACCTTATGGAGACCAACATTGTCCAGCACAATTACGTTGGTGAAGCCTGGGCTTGTGCGCCTCAAGTGCTCCTGGACCAATTAGAGAAATGATAGGAAGGTTTGGCTATTGTGAGATCCCAATATCATTTGGTACAGCTTGACCCCCTTTGGACAAAGGAGAGCCACCATCAAATAGGCTGTAGCGCAGACTGCAGCATGCCAAGCCATCCTGTCATTTGAGCCTTTGGGGACATACCCATACTCATTGTGCATTGACAAGGCAAATGCTGATTCATCAATGTAGTAGAATTTGACCGTCTCTTTGGCTTTGAGGGCAGTGTATGCCTCTGCTTATTTTTTCCGGACATCAATGTTGACTGGGCTATTCCAATTGTAGGGGGATACTCCAAGCTTTTTCCAGGAAAAGTGCATTCCCTTGAGCAGATGGTAGTAAAAGGAAATTGAGGCCTCAACCCCAAAAGTAGATTTGACCATGGCCTGCATATTTGTCAGTTTAAGATGGCAGTCCCAGATTATCCACTGGCAGATTGCCCATTTGTGCTCCTTGGTAAGCATGGTAGAAACACGCAAGGATTTCTCTGCAGCAAGGAAATGACCTGTGTTGAAGAACTTGTTGAAGGTCTTGCTGGTGTACTTGGGATCCACTCCAACAAGGGCCGTGGCCGCCTTGTAATTGCCTTATTCATGCATTAGCTTAAGCAGGATGATGTGTTTGATGTTGGGGATGCGCTTCTGGGAGGGCTTTTTACCAGTGGGGATTGGCTTGTTGGCATTGGGAACAACACAGGGCATGGGTACCTTCTTGTAGAAGGCTGCTCCTTTTTGAGCACTAGCTGTCCCTCATCAGGTTGGTAGAACTCAGGCTCCTTGTCCTCTTCCTGGTAGCCATCCCTGACGTAGGGCTTGTAGCTAGTATCAAGTACAGGCTTCACCTTCTCCATCATGGCTGGCAGGACTACTCTTGCCAGTACACAACGTTAAACACATACAAAGTAAGTTCTACCTCCTTGTTTCTAACTGTTTTTGTTGTGGTAACCTTAGTGGGCTTCCAGATCAGCTTGGGGACCCAAGGGTTGATGCTCTGCACCCTAGCAGCTTGTGCTCCTTGAACCAGCTGTGTCATTGCAGCATCACTATCAAACTCTCCTCTCCCATCTCCTTCCTGAGTAGGCACTTGGGTTGCATTAACTCTATTCTTTGACCCGCGGGGGCAACCGCAACTGCAGTGCACAATGTGTGCATTGGTACTTGGTTGTTGTGTTTCTTCCATTTCAAAATTTAATAAAACATTAAATAAATTTCAATTAAGTTACTCCCTAATTTTAATCTTTGCTTTTATCTGAATATGGAGATTTAATTAGAGTTTTTCCCACCTAATATCCCAATTATAGATTTTTTATTCTTAGTTAGTTGTTTTTGGTTTTACAATGCCCATTCTATAATACCTGAAATAATTTCCACCCATTTTCCCAGATTTTACGCCAAATTAAGCACCCAACACAATATTTTTAAAATTTATGTCTCAGATTGTGTGTCTTATTTTAGATACCTTGGTATCATTCTTGATTACAATCCATTGCACACAACATTTGATTGATTTTTTTACATAGTGAGTTGCTATTGTGTTTTGGTTTTGGTTTGAGTTTTGACTCTCTGCACTTGGGTGTATTTTGTCACCAATTCACATAGTAAACATATGTACACCAAAAGTCAACTCACACCATTTTGTTTGTGAAGCAATTTATTCCAGATTGTATTTTGAATAGTTTTGCTTTGTGTGTGAGCACTTCTTTGCTGTGTCAACTCATTTTGCCTATTAACACCAAAAAAACCTGTTAACAGAGTGTATATTTTAACCTGATAGTTGGATTTTGTTCAAATCTGAAATAATTTTGTTTAAATCTGAGGTATTTTTGGTTGTTGCCATAGCTTTTAAAGCTACTGTAGCTTGATTGTTGTCTAGCTCACATAGTCAATCCCTAATGTACTCTGGGAGCAAGGAGCAAAGCAAGTTTAATGACAAGGTTGGGTACTTCTGTGAAGCCAAAAAATCATGTTGGTTATTGGAAATACAGGCAAAGAGTCTATGGGTCCACTCCTGGTAAGCCATGTTCTGTGTGGTTGTTGGTTACTGCAGACGCCACAGCAGACAGGAGTTGGTTTTGAGATCCCAACCCTAGTTGGTGGTGGACCAAGGCAGGCTGGACAAATTGGTTTACCAGCACACCAATGCTTTTCATTTATTCCATCAAAGCAGAGGGAGGCCAAAATTCAACATGAAGGAGTACAGGTCTTTGGAGGCGTAACCAGGGAAGAGACTAGAAATTGTATGCATGACTACCATACCAGTATGGAGGAGGGAGCGCTCAGCAGTGCAAGCTTGCTCATAGTCAAGAGAGAAAGCTGGGAGGGGGTCCACAAAGGCCAGGCAATAACATCATTACCATAGGTGCATTAGGAAAGTCAGTAAGCTTCTATCCAAGAGGGGGACTCAAAACTTTAGGAGGCTCAGGTACTTCAGTAACAAAGGGAGAAGGACCAGAGAATGTGTGGGGAACAGAGTAACTGAGGGGCTTGCAGCCCTTGTAGTGAGCATCATTTTGTTGTGTTTGACTACTGGGGACAACATCTAAGAGGACACGGCGGGAAACCTTTATAAAAAAGGTTTGAGGTTTGAAGCTATCCTTGGGTTAGCTTTCAGGGCTAAATTAAGGACACATACCTTAATTTCCTGGAATGCAAAAGATGAGTTCCTTTTAGAGAAAAGTAAATGAAAAAGCTTGAAGAATACAAAATCAACACAAATGTGGATAAACTTGTCTTTATTAGGAGAATTTATTCTGCTTAATTAGTAGACAAGGGTTATTGATCACTCAATAGGCAGACAGAGTGGCAGATGAGATCACATTGAGTTGAATTCGTACCAGGATCAGACAGGGGCTGGTAGAGTATTCAAGAATGGGTGGAAATTGATGTCAACCCATTTAAGGAAGGTAAGGAATTCCAAAATTTAAAGGCAAACCCAACCAAATCTTTGCACATATCACTATTTGAAGGCCATATCAAAATAGCATTAATGGCGTAATTTCCAACAGATGAACACATAATTGATCTTAGTTTGGAAATTCTTTTTGTCAGGTAAGGATATTGAGATACTTTTAGGTAAGGAATTTCAAGTCTTTATGAAATGGAGTATAGATTGTATAATGATTCTCCTGATAAGGTTTTGGAAACCAAATCAAATAATAAAAACTGTAATGTGTGGGATCAATAAATATTATCTTGAGATTTTTAACAGCTTGGAAGGTTATTGTTTCCAAGGAGAGAAGTGCTCTTGAGATGTTGGTACCAGGTTTATCTTCTAGGTTGGAATCTTGAGTTGATATACTGTAAAAGAGTATTTTTTATTTTTCTGCTAGTGTTAAGAGGCAGCTTTGAGGAAGCAAGATTGGAAGAAAGTTTTTTATTAAAATATCATAAATGGTTTAAGGTGAAGAGACGTCATCTAAAAATTTAGAGTTGATCCTGATAATGGGTTGGAGCTGCATCTAGGAAATGATCCTAGGCTGGTTCAGGAATGCATTTTGCCTTGGTAGCTGAGGGAGTATCCATCCTTACTAAGCTTGGATAATTTTCCTATTTGGGTTGTATCACACCAATTTGCATAATTTCACCCTGTGGTTGGTATATTTAAGCACATTTTTAAAAGTGCAAATCAGGCCTAATTCCTTTTGGGGCAATACACCATCTGTTGGGCTTATAGGGACTGAAAATCAGGAAAACCATAATCAATGCTTTTGCTGTGCTGCAGGGTCGGCAGTAGTTTTTGTGTATTGGACAAAGTCATGTGATATTTACGATGGATTGCTCGGCGTGGCTTCCCTTGCTTGTAAGAATCTCTTGCTTGTTTAGCATAATTGCAAAATAGATGAGGCGGATCAATTATATTTGGTTTAGAAATTTATGCTGGATTGAGATCGGAGGGCTGGCCATTCCCATGGATATTTGTACGCCTTTTTGGTGATCAATGTTTGCCGTCGATAAGTGGAAATAAGGGCGGAAGCTCATCAGTGGTTTCTCGCTTTGCTAAATCAATGGAAGATGGCCATCTTATTTACCTGCGGATGGATTTCCAAACGGAGTCAACCAATTCCATACCTGGCTTGCTAATGATGGGCAAACCTGATTCTCAACTTCAGCCAGCCCTGCTTATTCCCTGCAGCTCGAATTACTAGTTCAGAGCTTAATTTAATTCCATTCTTGTACTCGCTATGCTTTCTTTGGACCAAGTATTGCCTTTACCTCCTTAACGCATAATGAATAAATTTGTATCTGATAGGGTCAATATGTATTGCTTGCCCACGTCACTAAAGACCCACTTGATTATCTGCTGATACTGCTAGCCAAATATAACAGCTTTGCTGATCAAATCAATTGGTAAACCAATCAGGGAAATAAACACCATGTAAATTTTCCTTGGGCGCTGCCAAAATTAAAACTGTATAGGGTTGACTGTTGACAAGCCAAATGCCTTAAATCTTACACAGCTTTCTAAACAATTAAAAGTGATTTATTTTGCTTAAATGTTTGGTAAAAATAACACGTGTTTTCTTAAGTTTTACCAAGTATCCAATCAACTGCAATTATTTCTATCATGTCAAATTTTATGTATATAGTTTAAGCTCTTTTGGCATAGATATCTATTTAAAAAGATCAAACTTACGATTAAATAATATATTATGCTATTTTTTAGGGGATAAATTCGCTAAAATTGCTTTAAAGTCTTTTTAGTGACTATCTTTTTATTTATAAAGATTAAATTTTAATAATTGCCGAATATAAACTCCTTGGGAGTATATGAAACAAGATAAAGCAGAAAATTAAGAAGAGAAATATACTTTATTGAATATAGGATAAATACATTATATAGTATCATGTCAAGCCATATATTGTCCATGTATATCATGGCAGTCATGGGGCTTGTCCAGTTAATGTTCTGCTCAAGATTTGAAATGTTTGATTCTATACAATATGGGTGCCTGATAAGAGCACCGCCAATTATTCATTAAATTGGATATTTCTTAGGGAATTGTTTTCCAAAGAGGGAGTAATTGTATATATTGCAATATCATCTTTATTTTTAAAGATTAACTATATATTTATGTGGCACCTACATATTTCTGGCACCATTTTTGAGGAAATTGTGTGTTGCTTATGTCAAGTATATACTTCTTAGAAGTATATAAAACAAAATAAAGGAGGGAATTAAGAAGAGAGTGGTGCTTTATTGATATGAGTTTAGAGTATTATATAGTAAAATGAGAAGCCATATGCTGTCCATGTACATCATGGCAGTCATGAGGCTTGTAGGTAAGGTTCCATTTAGGACTCAAAAGGTTTGATCCCCATATAAGACAGGTAACTGATAAGAGTGCCACCAACTTAATGATTAGGCAGAAAATTACTCAGGGAATTACTTTTCCAAGAGGGAGTAACCATAGATGTTGTGATATCTCCCCTGGAGTGCTGGAAGGTGGAGCCTTAGAAATTTTCTTGAGAGTGTTGGGAATCCAAGATTGGTGTTAATCTAGTTTTGCATTGGGAACAGGTAGTTGTGAATTGCACTGGGCATTTCTTGCCTTTCATAGGCAGAGTCAATTTGTGGTACATATGTTCTAAGCCTCTAAAAACAACAATCCCTTCAATGAGGTAGGTATTGTTGGGATTGACCTCCATGACAGCCCCTGGTCCTCTTAACCCTGGTTCTAAATTATACAGATTATGGTTGCCATCCCAGATCTTGTCTCTGGCTTGGAAGTGCTCCTGTTGAAGTGGGATTTTCTCTCTCTACTCTTTCCTTCTCTTTGTTCTCTTGGTCCTTTCTAGCATGTTGTACGTCATGGTCATTGTTGGATGGTACTTTCTTAGGTAAAGGTAATAAAAGCTCTAACTTGGCAATGACAATGGTGGGCAGTGCCAGTAGACAACTTCATACAGGCTTTTGATTGTATTGCAGTTGACATGAGCTTAATATACCATTAACACTGTAGGAATCATGTCAGCACAGAGACAAGGGTTGTTGGTGGATAAATTACTGAGCGCTTCTACAAGGGCACCACTCAATCTTTCCACTCTCTTATTAGCTTGTGGGTGTTAGGACTGGCAACCATATGCTTTATTCCATTTTTAGCAAGGTAGATGTTTGTTTCAATGGCAGTGAGTTCTTTTCCTCCATCTATAATCAGGAGTTCAGGATTTCCAAACCTGGTGTTACAAATGTGCTAACTGATGATGAATCTGATGAACATTAAGTCTGAAGTCTGATCTGGAATACAATTACACATTAGACAACTGTGCAATCAATTTATTGAGAACTAGTGGATACCAGAGCATTCTGAATTTCACTCAAATCTCTTTGTGAATTGGGCTATTTGAAGGTTCTACAAAGGTACAATCAACAAGGCATCAGATTCTGTAATTAAAGCCCACACTTGGTGCTTTTGTCCGGAAGACTATTTGGAGGTTGCAACAAAACACAATCACCAAATTAATCTCTACTTATGAAAGTAAAATCAATAGATAATATTGATATTGATACCAATATTGGTATTGCCGCCAAGCCTGGTGCTGATTCCCCATTTCTCCATTGCCCCAATTTCCCTCTCTCAACCCATTATATGTACTTGGCAGTATTAATATATATATAAGTGATTATGTCTGTCTGTAATGTCACCTTAAGTGGGCTCAAGCCGTAAGGGATTTAACTGAATTAATTTTTTGATAAATTTGATTTTAAAAGTTGATTGTTAAGCCAAAAGCTCAATTTGGCTCATCCTTACATTCAATCTCTTACATTCATCTTTGAAAGTATACCAATTAAATTTAGTGGAGTGTGGTCTTTATGTTGAACTGAAATATAATCCACTCAAACTTTAATAAAGTTGGATTTAATTACTTGATTTTTAAATTAGTGGCTAACACCATTCAGACATATCAAAGTGGCTTATCTGTATAGATTACCCGACTCTAGAATGGATGAATTAAAATTAGAAAGGAAGCAGCAATTGTTTAAGATCCTTTTATCTGATTGGATGTTTAAACTCTGCCAAGGATTGCACTGACTGATGAAAAGAGAGCTTGAACAATTTAAAGCAATACAGTTGTAATTACAAATATAAATATTAGTTTAAAGTAAGAGATGTTTGGCTTGGACTTTTAGAATTGATCTATTCCAAAGTAAAGTAATAGAACATTCAAATTGTATGCATCACCTGATCCAAGTGGCTGCATATTATTTCAGAGTAAACCTTGCTTGCCATGGCTTCATCCCAAAAGAACATCATTGGAGTAAACTAGCTATGGTAAAATTATGATTAAATATAATAATTTTCATGAAATTTAGAGGATGTAGATCAATTTTTCAGATGGTCCCAATCAAAATAGTACCAAACATGATAGCTCTAGCTGCTCTAGATGCTAAGATATATAATTAAGTGTTGGAATTGGGTTCACATCATAATCAAAGGCTCAGAATTGATTTTCTATTACAGTGGTTTTAAAAGCTATGGCAACAACCAAAAATACCTCAGATTTAAACAAAATGATTTCAGATTTGAACAAAATCCAAGTTGCGTGAGATTCAGGATTCAAATAATTTAAATATTTTTGGTTAACAAATAAACTTAAAAAAGACAAAACTTCACTAGCCCATTGTACAAAATTATAACAAATATCAAGGGGTGTTGTTTAAACCACAAAAAAAAGAACTGACACAGCAAGTGAGATGGATGGATGCTATTCCAGAGTATATTATAATCCAATCTGGATTCATACAAGGCACCAAAAGAAGGACTAAAATGAAACAAAATTTGAGCAATATATAAGTGAGATTTCTCAAGCACAAAACAAAATTAAATCACACAAAATGTGTAGTATGAGAAGCCCAAAATAGAAGTATAAAAGTTTAAAAGGTAATCAACAGCTATCTAATTTAGGAACAGAGGAATTTTATTCATTTTCATGGATCCTGATTTATGTAAAATAGTTTTGAGAATTTTTCAAATATGGACTTGTGATTACAATAAAAATAAATCATAAAATTTTAAACTTCTACTTTTAGTGATTTTATCCTAGGTTTTGTTTCAAGATGGTTTTTACTACCAATAACATTTTTAACGGCACCAGCAGCCAAGCTAGCTTTAATGGAGGCAAAGCTCAGAATGTGGAGGCACCTGTTTACACCCAAGCCTTTGAGGCAGGTAACAAGGAAGCTGAACTTTTACTGACCCCCAAACCATATGGCTTTGACTTGTTCAGTAGTCACTTAGTGTCTAGCTCTGCCCCAGCTCCTGTACCCACCCCTGCATAATCTGCTCATCAATCAACCAACCAGGATGGCAACCTTGATTTTGAACAACTTCCTGCCACAAGCCAACCGCCCCCCAGCCAACAAGGCTTCAGCGCCCGCAGCCCAGAACCCCAAACACATAATAAGCACTTTCCAAATTCTTCATTAAATTGTGATACTGAACCTGTGTGGTCTGTCCTGGGATCAGATGGCAACCCAATTGAAATTTACCCAAGCCACCATGATGCAGGAGTTCAACAACCTAATGAAAAAGGGGAATCTGATTGGGACAGCCAAGAAACCAAAGAAGCAGGTCAACTCCCATATCAAGGAAGCATATCCTATAATGCTTGGGCTCTTGCAGCAGGACCCCAAGCTTCCCCTAACCCAGGTCCAGAAGAAACTTGTACACCATGGCATTTGAGTTTCTGAGCACATGGTGCAGCTCTGGATGCATGAAAAGGTGGCTTCAGTCTGGGTACTGACCAATGTTACCGGCAACCAATGGGATGGCCCTGAGAATTCCCCATATAATCAGGCTATCAAATCTACCCTGATCCAATGCCTGACAAGTTTTTTGATGATGTCATGTTTATCTCCTACTATAAACTATTGATAGATTTTGATGATTTTGGCAAGCAAGGAAGAGCTGCCACTCAAAAAAGAAGGAAAAAGGTCAAGAAGGGGGTTTTCATTGGTGTGTTTCTGGATGTTTCAGCCAAGGGTTCTGTCTATTATCAGACAAACCCAGATTTCACTGATGGCTACAAGTACGGCCACATCCTTGGTGAATTACTCAACTCCTGGGGTAGCTCAAATTCCAAGCACCAAAATTTCTTGAGTCACCAGATGTAGGGTAGCTCCACTGCCCTTGAGGACATCCAGAGACACAGGCACCAGGCCTCTGTGTACCCAGCTGGCCATACAGATATCCATCTGGGTGATGTTGTGTTCTTTAACATTGGAGACAGAGTCCAGGAGCACCACTCTCAGGCTTTCAACAATCTCTATCTTGGGGTCCTCAATCACAAGTCTCTCTTTGGTCAACAGATGGTGGCTGACTTGTTTGCCCAAATTGTCTTCCACATGAACATGGGTAACCAATCATGCAAGTGTTGAAACCAAGTTTCCTTACTTGCCTGCTAACGTATCTTACAATACACAGGGGGCGCTTGATGAGTCACCCCTTGACGTGTCTAGCAACATGAGTTAATCTGATGGCAATGTCAAATGGCAGGTACTTTCTCCTAATTAGGAGCGCTACCAATTTGACCTGCTGATCCCTGCACAAGTTATTCCTTGGCTTCAAGCCTTACATGGAACACGCCACTATGCCACCCCCTTGTGGTCTTGTGGCTTTCCCCATAAGTATATTAATCATGATATTCTACAATAAATGATACCTTATTCTATTTATTCTTGTCCTTTCTATTGGACTGTTGTCTTCCCCAATTCCAAATACTAAATCCTCATTGGTTCAGTTGCAACAAAAGGATAAGCACCTCTCATCCTGTGCCACAGCCACATATCAGCCAATCAAGGCAATGACCAATGAGAAATACACCAAGTTGTATATTGAAGCCATCACGCAAAATCCTCCTGCCTCCACCCCCGCCACCAACACCCCTCCCCGCAAGCCCAACCCAACCCACCCAATCTCAGACCGCCCAGGTCAGCACCGCCTCTACATCTTCCTTTCTGCGTTATTTTGCCTCCTAGGCATCACTCTTCCATGCCCCAATAAACCCCCTGTTGCCAAACATTTTTTTATTTATATTATCTTTATTTTGAATTTCAATTGTTCATGTTCTCTTTGTTTATAGTTGGCTATATTCTTTATGTTCACCTTATTTCTATAAAATCATATATTTACTATGTTGTGTATCTAGATCCATAACACAGTTATTTTAGCACTTTGCAAAGCCCCTTGTAAAAATATTAACAACAATTTGGTGATCAACTAAATTTGAATTAGAAAATTATAGTTTAATTAATTTTAGATAAAGTTGTTGCTGATCTGAATTCAAGACCTTAATGATAAACTTTAAGCCAATCAGTAGCCAAGTGATAAAGTGATTTTTGTGACATAAAGGGCCATTCAATAATTCTTTGATGCATGTGTGCTAATAATATGATTGGCTGGTTGTTTTGCCATTGTGCGCCATTACTGCTGTGGCAAGTTGTTTGTGGACTAGTGCCCAATCAGCTGCTGGGTTAGCACTAGTCCACCAACAACTTGCCACAGCAGTAATAGCACCCAATGGAAAAACATCCATCCAATCATATTAATTAGCGCACATGCATCAAAGAATTATTGAATGAGTCTTTATGTCACAATAATCACTTTATCACTCAGCTCCTTATTGGCTTAAATTTTATCATTAAGGTTTTGAATTCAGATCAGCAACAACTTTATCTAAACACAATTAACCTATAATTTTCAAATTCAAATTTAGCTGATCATCAAATTGTTGTTAATATTTTCACAGGGGACTTTTTTGGGTACTAAAAATAATATGGTGATTATGGAAGCAATGCCAACACAAAGCAAACAACACATTTTGAGATAAACGTAAAACATATACACAATAGGTGAAAAGATGAGATAATGTAGTAAATGGGAAAACAAAAAGGAATAAACAAAGAGGCAATTGTATCAAAATAACATATAGTTTATTGGGGTGAAAGCTATAAAAACATATGAAAAGGTTAGTAAAAAATCAACAAGAGAATTCAAAAAGCTACTAAAAGACCTTGACTCAGCAATAGCTGAAATCAAGAAATTGACTGCAAGGTCAAAGAAGAGGTCAAGTATGCCGTCTGTGGTGAAACTCATCACCAGTTGGTTGCTATAATCCAGATTGTTGTTGAGTACTTCTTGATTGCATTAGATCCTGATCTCCCTTCAAATAAAGTAGTTGTTCCTGATGCTTATGATTTAGAATAGCTGCTGTATCATCACTCAAGTCTGACTAGCTTCTGGATTGTTCATCTACACTGCCTTGGTTCCAGATTGGGATTCCACCAAATGGACATTAAATCTACCAATCAATGGAGTTCATCAACTGCGGTTAAGGATTGACTTCTCCATCTTTGAGTCTTCTGCAACCCCCTTTTGCCGCTGGGGCTGTTCCCATCTTCCCCTGATCACTGTGTCAATCCCTAGTGGTTCAAAATTCATTTCCCTCTTTCTCAACCCCCATGCATTGACCAACTTACCTTGAGTTATCAAGTAAGTTGTAGTATATAAACCTCTCTCCTTCTTCTCAATAAATATATGTTACACCCCCCTTATATTAGCTACACCATTGAATACTTCTTTGAGTGTATAATCTAATAACTGCAAAGGCTAGTCTCCTCTCATTGACTACACTGCCAATTAGCTTGACTAGAAGTCACTTGTTGAGGATTTGCTTTCAAGTAGTTGCTATTGCCACTACTCCAAACCCTTTGTTGTTCTCCAGGTCTGACCACTTTTGTACTATCAACTACTTGTCTGGTATCCAACTATTACATTACCAAGTCTACCAACTGACCCTTAGATCATCTCTCAATTCCACCTCTAGTTCTATTTTGTTGAACAACTGACAGACTATCCCCAATTACCGTAGTAAGAGTGCCATACCATCCTTGAAGCAAAGAAAATCAACAGGGTGACAATCAAGGAATTTATGACCAAAATGCCTGACACATCAGAGAAGACCATTGAGCGCCTGCTAAACATCTAAATGCTGGTGGTCAAGGGCCTCCAGTTTAAGTTATTTGCCCTTTCTGTGCTGTTTGTCTGGACAGATGACCCTGAAAGGTATGCCCACCTGAAACCTACCAAGCAGGCGAGAACATAGGATAAAGAATTGCCCACACAACTGCTTGGGCCAAGAATGATCAAGCTGGCCAAGGCTGTAGGCAAGGAAGAAATCCAAGAAGGTAATAAAAAATTCATAAAATTTGTAAATACTCACCTGTTTTTTTAGAAAACATAGACAGCAAAATCCGCCAGGTCCTGGTCCCCTTTGTCCTTACTACCTTTTATACAGATTATACATAAGCGTGGCCAAGCAGCTGTTTCTGTCCCCCCTGTCTTGCAGGAGCTTGAAGACAGAATTAATTGTAACTTTCCAATGTCCCAGGAGGCGTTATCTGGGCTGACACATGGCAAGGGGGCATCCAAGTGGGCATTTACTGCCTACAAAGATGCCCAATTGATCCGCCTGGACCCAGTATCTCTCAGTGAGTTTACTGTGTAAACTTCATTGAGCTTGTTTGGGACGTCCTGGCAATGCTCCCATTCAAGAATATACCAGAGATGAGCTGGCACACACAGCTGCTTGCTTCTGCTTCCTAGTGAAGCACACCCTGTCTTACCTTCTGGACAACTAGGGTGTGTGGTGTCAAAATTGGCTGTTGCAGATGCAAAAGCTGTGAAGAAGACCAAAATCCTCCTTGTTGACTTTGGGCTGGCCTGGAGTGCCAACAAGATAGGGCTTCCTCTGGCTATGGAGCTCACATTTGCCAAGACCAAGCACAAGAAGAAGATTGGTGCCGTGTATAATAAACTCTGTGAGTTTACAGAAGCCTTTGCTAAACAAAGGCTTCATCTGGTGGTTTACCTTGGGTATCTCTTTTACTTTGGGATGAGTGCGTCTGTAGAGGACCTGGACGGGGTTCTTTTTGGGATCAAGAGACCAGGCTCTACCTGGATGGGAAGAAGGTCCCCCAGTATAAACTTGGTGGACCACGTTATCCAGGACGCCCTGGTCCTGCAGGGATCTACGGGACTGCAGCCCCAGCAGAAAAGCTGCTCCTGAACTCCCACCTCACCATACTCCCTTTTACTAGCCGCCAAGAATATTTCAATCAGGATGTATCTACTTTCTAAAGTGTGGCAGTGGAAGTTGTGTGCCACCTCCATTGCCGGGTGGGTACATACCAAAGAACCCACTACAGGCGCCCTTAATAAAAATCTCTTTCCTCAATATAAGCTACACTTTTAAATTTTACTTTTTAAAATAATTAATTTTTCTAATTCTTATTTTAGCAAACAAGTTTTTCAAAAATTCTGGAGAAGGTCATCATAAAAGCATATCAATGTATGCTAAATAAAATTTACTTTTAACTTGTACACTTTACATTTTTTAATTTCATTTTTATATTTATTTGACAAGAGTGATATAAATATATACACATAATCCAGTATCAAGTGTTTGGGATAGCCTCAGAGGCCATAATAAAATAATTTAATATAAAATAAATACATTAAAAACCTTCATTGATGATCCCGCAGAATGTGATCTTGGGCTTGGAAGCTTCTAAATATAAAATGATAATTAATAAATCCCAAATAGTAAATTAAAGAATTTAAAAAAGTTGGACACACTAAGCCTTTAATTGATTGGCTGTTGAGCAAGGTATGCGGGGAGAAATGAATCAGCGTGACCATAGAATTTGGCCACAGTCTCAGCTGGGAGGGTGTGGATCCCAGCCTACAGTAAATCAAACAGGTCCTCGGTCCCAGTTGGAGCCCCTTGCTTGAAAACTTGCTTGAGCCACCCAAAAACTTCCTTGATGGGATTTAGGAAGGGCAAATAGGCAAGGAGGAAGAGAAAGTGGAAATTTGCTGTGGCCAATTGCTGGGGGCCCACTGTGATGCTGGTGTTGATCATTGGAAATTCCTCAAGAATATCAGCCACCTTATGGATACCAATGTTGTCCAGAACAATTATGTTGGTGAATCCCGGGCTTGTGCGCCTCAGGTGCTCCTGGACCAATTGGAGAAATGATAGGAAGGTTTGGCTATTGTGAGATCCCAATATCATTTGGTACAGCTCAATCCCCTTTGAACTGAGGAGAGCCATCATTGAATAGGCTGTGGCGTGGACTGCAGCACAGTGAGCTACCCTTTCATTGGAGCTTTTTGGGACATACCCATATGCATTGCATATAGACAAGGCAAATGCCAACTTGTCAATGTAGTAGAATTTGACCGTTTGCTTGGCTTTGAAGGAAGTGTACGCCTCAGTGTATTTTCTGGGTCTTGACATTGGTTGGGCTATTCCAATTGTACAGAGATACTCCAAGCTTTTTCCAGGAAAAGCACAATCCCTTGAGCAGATGGTAGTAAAAGGAAATTGAGGCCTCAACCCCAAAAGTAGATTTGACCATGGCCTGCATATTTGTCAGTTTAAGATGGCAGTCCCAGATTATCCACTGGCAGATTGCCCATTTGTGCTCCTTGGTAAGCATGGTAGAAACACGCAAGGATTTCTCTGCGGCAAGGACTTGGCCAGTCTCTATGAACTTGTTGAAGGTCTTGTTGGTGTACTTAGGATCCACCCCAACAAGAGCTGCGGCTGCCTTGTAGTCACCAGATTCCTGCATTATCTTGAGAAGAATGATGCACTTTATATCAGGAATGCACTTCTGAGCAGGCTTTGTGGGTTCAGAAAAGCCAGGATCCTGATTGGTGATAGGCTTGCAAGGCATGGGTACCTTGGTGTAGAATGCAGCAACTTTATTTAACACTGACTGCCCCTCTGTGGTTCTATAGAACTCGGGCTTGTTGCTGTCTTCTTGGTTGCCATCACTTACCTAGGGCTTTTAGCTAGTATCAAGTACAGACTTCATTTTCTCCAGCATGGCTGACGGGACCAAATCTTGGCGGTACACAGTGTTGAACACATAGAAGGTAAGTTCAATCTCTTTGTTCCTGACTGTTTTGGTCATGGTAACCTTAGTGGGCTTCTGGGTCAGCTGGGGACCCAAGGGTTTATGCTCCGCACCCTAGCAGCTTGTGCTCCTTGAACCAGCTGTGTCAATGCAGCGTCACTATTGATTTCTCCTATCCCATCTCCTTCCTGAGTAGGCACTTGGGTTGCACTAACTCTGTTCTTTGACCCGCGAGGGCAACCGCAACTGCGGCGCACAACTGGTGCATTTTCATTATGTTGTTGTGTACCTTCCATTTTAAAATTTAATGAAATATTAAATAAAACTTAATTAAGTTATACACTGGTTTTTAATTTTTGTTTTTTTATCTGAATATGAATATTTAATTAGATTTTCCCCTCCCAATATCCCAATATCCCAATTATAGATTTTTTATTTCTTAATTAGTTGTTTTTGGTTTTACAACGCCCATTTTGGAATACCTGTAATAATTCCCACCCATTTTCTCAGATTTTACTCCAAATTGAGCACCCAACACAATATTTTTAAAATTTATGTCTCAGATTGTGTGTCTTATTTTAGATACCTTGGTATCATTCTTGATTACAATCCATTGCACACAACATTTGATTGATTTTGTTTACATAGTGAGTTGCTATTGTGTTTTGGTTTTGGTTTGAGTTTTGACTCTCTGCACTTGGGTGTATTTTGTCACCAATTCACATAGTAAACATATGTACACTGAAAGTCAACTCACACCATTTTGTTTGTGAATCAATATATTTTGGATTATATTTGAATGGTTTTGCCTTGCATGTGAGCTTTTTGTTGCTATGTCAACCCATTTTGCCCATTAATGCCAAAAAACCCTGTTAACAGAGTGTATATTTTAACCTGATAGTTGGCATTTGCTTAAATTTTAAATCATTTTGTTTAAATCTGAGGTATTTTTGGTTGTTGCCATAGCTTTTAAAACTACTGTATCTAAATTTACTTTTAATACACACTAAAAAACTAAAATCAATGTATCTCAGTGAATACCAAGCCAATTTTAATGATTGATAGCATATTTAAAGTTGCAGATCAGCTCTACATTTTGAAGGGATTTAAAAAACCAAATAAAAATTTTAAAATAATTTGTTTAGATTTACTAAACTTAATAGTGATACTACACTTATTTTGGTTTAGTTTTTATTTATACTTGGAATAACAATTTTAAATTTAAATTTAAATAAATAAATAAATTGAAATTACTTTTTAATAAAGCAGTTAAATAAAATTTTAATTAAACATGGATAAGGGATCCAAGCCTAAAAATACAATAAAATATATATAATTGATTTATTAAATTTAACTTTAATTCTGTCCTTGGATAGGGCAACCACCTAGTACTAAAATAAAGAGAAGGGTTTACCCATATCTATTATTCACTTCTAATTGGTTTTACTACCCTGCTATCATATATAAT